>CM037647.1:17231240-17233740 GCA_015227895.2 Colaptes auratus | reverse complement strand
TTGTGTGCCTGTGTGGCTGAGACAATGGGAACAATTTTATGCTAATCAGTGGAAATAAAATGCAACATTTGGGTACAAGAGAAATTAGCTGACACCAGCACTTGAACTTTTCCAAGCAGGAGCCTCGGATTGTGGGTTATCAGAGTGGGTAACGCTGTGAGGCCCTTCAAACCTAATGCAAGTTCTGGCAACTGGACCATGTGTAACCTCTTTATTTCCCCTATTTGTTGCATTTTAATTTTTCTCCTTGGCTTTACCGTCTCAGGGGATGCAAACTATGTCTGGCTTACAATAACTCCTTGCGATGGAAAGAGCTCCTACTTTCACATGCCTAGATTAAATGTTCTGCTTAAGGGTACTTAAAAGTGATTGATAATAGGCCCTCAGAAAACAAATACAGAATCAGAGGCAGTGGCAGAGAAAGGTCAAAGGCAAAGGGCCAGTGGGGGTGAATGTGGTCAAGTAATAGGGGGGTGATAGGCAGAGAAGGTTGTAGGGGTGTACTCTGGGAAAACATTCTGTGGGGTTGCCTGAAAGTCTTTTCAGCCAATTCTGCTGCTAGAGCATAGCTTTTCCTGCACTTTTATAGCTACCCCCTGGGTAACACACATACGAATATTATCCATCACGCCACATCACACACTGAGGGCTGTGGAGATGCACAATAAATTGTATAGACTTCCCCCCCACCCCCTTAAATATTTTTTTCCCTCCACCTTGAAATGAAATTTCTCAAAGAAATGATGAAATAAGTTAAGGTATTGCCCCAATTTTTATAAAGGTGCTGCTTTAATTGGGGTTCATGGTTTTGGCAGGCAAAGCAAACAGGAATCATGGCTTGAGGCCCTGGAAGAGGAGCATGAAGTCAAGGCATTGCTGTTTAAACCACAAATCTGCTGATAGAGAATGAGAATTCTGTCAAGAGAAAGCAGAGCCTGAAGCCAAGATAGCTTCAGGGAAATTACCCTGGTGCACAGTTCTGCTTTTCATACACATCAACCGTGGAGTTACTTAGGATGTAGAGGCACAAATATGCAATGAGCTAATATTTCTGATTAAAGAAGCTCCCCACCTTCTGTGAAAATGATCCTCCCAATGGGTCTGCCTCTGTGGTTTGTCTAACAGAGCCTCTCTTGGCTAGTTTGCACCAGCTCGTGTTGAAGTGTGTACCACGAGGGGTTTTTAGCAGCCCAGATACTGCAGAAGTGCTCTCGTGGCAAGAAACTCTGTCTGAATGTCTTGATGCATGCAGATGTCCCAGCCACTAGTCTTGCCATCCAGGAAAAGAAAGAAAGAAATCAGAAATAGGTCCTAAAAGTGGAAGCAAAAGGAAAAAAAAAGATAAAGGGATGCATGAGAAGGCAACACAGGGAGGGAGAGAGCAGCCTGCAGTGCTGGCATTAAATAATAAGAATGGAATTGGCTGAAAAAGAATCTTGGAGCACTTGTGTGTGGTCCACGAGATTCAAAAGGCTTTTTTCCCCCCTTTTTTTCATGGCAGGAATCACTGTCCCTTTGTTGTTGTTTTTTATCAGTAAAATAGGAAACCCTTAAATTGATAAGCAAAAGGTGGGGGGGAGGGGGGAGGGAAATGTTGAGACTACCCACAGTTGATACCACACCCCCCACACCCCCCCCCATTAGTCATTAAATCAATTAATTTTGTCTGCTTAATTTATTTCTCCAGTGAAATCTTTTTGTTGAAGGCTTTGGTTCACTTGCTCAGGATTCTATCCTGCACATGAGTAGCTCTAAGCTCTTCAAGTGAGAGAGCCTCCTTTGCAGCTCAGGGAAGCTCAGGCATTGATGGGATAGACATCCTGTGGGAAAAGGGTTCCTTGAACCCCAACTGAGTTTGGTAAGGCCTGAGGTGACAGGCAGGAATGATGTCCATGCTTATCATTTTTATGTTGTGAGGTTAATATTGTTGCAAAGTTTCTGAAGCTTCCCATGCAGGTTAAGGATCAAACCTTCAGCATTAAACTTGCAGGGAAAAACCCAAGCCCAACATTAATTCTTTGTTCCACCGGTGAGTTGTTAGCAGTATGTGCAGAACCCCTTTTAGAGCTTGGGGTGTTGTAGTATGGATGTTTATTAGTACTTCATTTCTTTTCCTTAGAGAAATTGCTGGGGGGTTTTGTTTGTTTTGGTTTTGAATTCACCTTGCACAAAGCTTAATTCCCTAACCTGAGTGGTGTTTATAACATCAATCACATCCTCATTCTCCATTCTCCCCAAACTCAGGGAAAGGAGAGAGAAACAAATCCTTACTTAAGTAAAAAAAAAGTAGAAAGGAACCTAGAAGCCCTTGAAGGATGTTAGGGCATAATATATCGTGGTGGGTTTAGGTTATACCTTCAAAATTTAGTTACAGGTTTTGAGCAGAAAAGTAGAAAAACATCAATAAATCACTATTGGGGGTAAGAAGGAAAACAAAAGTTTATGCTGAACAAAGTCATTGGGTAAATGTCTAGAATAAGAGGAGCTGTTCTCTTTCTCT
>CM037647.1:17001957-17225074 GCA_015227895.2 Colaptes auratus | reverse complement strand
TTCTTCTCTTCTCTTCAACTCTGGCTGGTTTGCTTCACTTGGGAGAGATAACGCGCTTTTGGCTAGCCTTGGCTAAGTCTAACTTCTCTGCTCCTTTCTCTTGTCCCTTTTGGGTGGGGGGGTAAGGGGAGGCAGGGAGGGAGAAGCTAGTAGCTTCCCCTGGTCCTTGTGCTGTTTATTAATTGCAAATATCTGTATAATAATGTAAATCCTGTATATTTTGTACCTATTCATTGCATCCCAGTGTAGAGTGCAGCTTTTGCTTGTAAATACAGCTTCATTTGCTTCTGAGCTGGTCTGGCAAAGTTGATGTTGGGGGGGACCTTCAACCCACCAGACATAATATGGCAAAGAGGGCAGAGTATGGTCTTTATAAAAGCTAAACCATGCAGCTTTTGTGCTTGCTGCTGCACAGAAGTACCCAGGGAATGTGTGTGTGAAGGATGTTGTGGGCTGAGGGGGCATTTGGGCTGGCAAGTTAAGCTGTCTCCATTTCTGTTTTCTAGTGCAGAAAAACCTTTCTGGGGCAGATCTTCTTGTTGATTGAGATGAATCTCCCTCTGCCTTCCTAAGGGTTGAATGCCCTATGCCTCACATTTTCTAGAAGCCACTAATGACAGAAACAGAGCAAGAAGGAGGTGCAGGGAAAGGGCAAGGACAGGATGGAGATAGAGAATGGAGATAAACACAAAGCTTCCACACTGCTTCAGTTTTAAACTGAACTTGGTGATCCTTGCTTTCTCACTGTTAAGTCTTCCACCTTGCTCCCAAGGCCCCGAGACTTTGTTTGAGACTAGTCCCTTGCAGAAATAAAGACAGCCCTGATATGTTACAGTGGTGTCAAGTGACTACCAGCTTCTTCTATGAATACTAGTGAAAGTATGCTGGGCTGCCTTCCCTCTGGAATAAAAAGTGATGGATGTGGGTACACAAACGTGTGTGCAGGCCTCCTGCATCCTGCTTTGTCAGCTCTAATACAGCTCCTTCAGCTAAGACCAGAGAAAGCTGTGAAATCGAGAACTGGAGGGACTGTTTTATTTCTGCACACTGTAGTGCAGGAGCAGGGATTTGGGCAAGACCAGAGGCTAGAGACAAACTCTCTTTTTTTTTGGGGGGGTGTTGATTCATTACCTCATTTATTTATTCATTTTAGAAGAGAAAGAGTTGCAGGAAAATACCTTAAGAATATTGATCTCTGTGGCTGGCTTTTGTGTGCTACCCAGGAACTGGAAAGAGCAATATCTGCCCCCGTAGAGAAGAATCTCTTTTGACTTGAGAGATATCAAAATACATTGTGCTTGGTATCATTCTTCTCAGGGCTGCTCCAAGCCTTAGAAGAATTGGCCACTTTTGCAGTCAAATCCAAGTAACATCTGCTCTATGCAACCAGTCAATATTGTGGAAAAGTTCAAAGAATGAAGATCATTAGTAGTGTCAGCTTTACAACCAGAAGGTAATGGCATTAAAGTGAGCAAGTATAATACCCAACAATGCCAGGCTCATTAACCAGTGATTTATCATGATGAAAAGACCTGTTTAACCTTTAGTCTTCACATGCTTTCTGTTTGTAACAAAAAGACCCATTATTTCGAGTTGTCAAGTGATAATTTGTGGGTTGTTAAAGGGATGTATTAAATTATACTTTAAACCATTATGCACAATTACACAAATATTGCATTTGCAATTGGATAAGTTGAAGCTAATATGATTTTTATCTCTCCCCCCCCCCCTTTATTTTGCTTTGTCCACTTGGAAAGTAAAATGAAGGCATTATACATATTGAGGAAACCGGTATGTGACTTATAAGCAAGATGAATCAAGTTTGATAGATGGAGCAAGTGACTGTGCTGTTTGGCAGAAGCCTCAAAATCCATATAAAATACCTTGAGGATTGTATATCCCAGGAGAGAAAGCTTGGGGTAGCCTCTGACTGTCTTGTAAAGCTGCTTCTTGTATCTGTGTGCTGGGGGTTCTTCCATTAACTTGGTTTTCCTTGGAAAGGAAGCACTCTTGATTCTAGAGAGCTTTAGGCTGTCACCACCTAACAGCAGATCCAGCCAATATGACCTGTTCTGAGCAATACTATCTGTGCTTCGCCAGAAATAAGCCTCTCTGAAAATCTGCCTTTCTGTCAAACTGTGTGGTGGCTTTTGTGATGTAGGGGAACGCTCATCAAGGAGCAGAAAGACCACAACACTCAATTCAGGTTTGGTCTGATCTCATTTCAGGTTTGGTCTGATCTCATTTCAGGTTTGGTTTGATCTCATTTCAGGTTTGGTCTGATCTCATTTCAGGTTTGAGCATACTCCCAGCAAGTTTGCCGATGATACAGAGCCGGTGTGGGTGGCTGACCCCCTGCCAGGCTGTGCAGCCATCCAGTGGGATCTGCACAGCCTGGAGAGGTGGGTGCAGGCAAACCACATGAAGTACAGTAAGGACAGGTGCAGAGTCCTGCATCTGGGGAGGAACAACAGCAAGCATCAGTACAGGGAGAGTGTGAAGGGCTGCCCAGGGAGGTGGTGGAGTCGCCATTACTGGAAGTGTTTAAAAAGAGCTTGGATGAGGCACTCAGTGCCATGGTTTAGTTGATTAGATGGTGCTGGGTGAGAGGTTGGACTTGGTGATCTCTGAGGTCTTTTCCAACCTGGTTCATTCTGTATTCTCTTGTTTCTCACAGGTGGTGCTTCATGATGTAGTCAATAAATACTCTGTGACATAGGAAATAGAATAGAACTTCTTCCTAACATCCAGCCTAAACCTCCCCTGGCACAGCTTGAAACTGTGTCCTCTTGTTCTGGTGCTGGGTGCCTGGGAGAAGAGACCAACCCCCACCTGGCTGCAACCTCCCTTCAGGGAGTTGTAGAGAGCAAGAAGGTCTCCCCTGAGCCTCCTCTTCTCCCGGCTAAGCACCCCCAGCTCCCTCAGCCTCTCCTCCCAGGGCTGTGCTCCAGACCCCTCCCCAGCTTTGTTGCCCTTCTCTGGACACCTTCCAGGAACTCAACATCCTTCCTGAACTGAACACAGGACTCAAGGTGTGGCCTAAGCAGCGCTGAGCACAGGGCAGAATGACCTCCCTGCTCCTGCTGGCCACACTATTGCTGATAAAAACCTCAAGAACAGGACACTAATCCTTGGACAGATGCTTCTGATGTTGGCTTTGGAGATCATTGACTCTTTATGTACAATGGAATTGCAGTCATTTGAGAGACTGGCAATGGTATAGCATCCCTGCAATCATAACCTGAAGGGAGGTTGTATCCAGGAGGGGGTTGGTCTCTTCTCCCAGGCAACCAGCACCAGAATGAGAAGACTCAAACTGCACCAGGGGAAGTTTAGGCTGGAGGTGAGGAGAAAGTCCTTCACAGAGAGAGTTGTTGGCCATTGGGATGTGCTGCCCAGGGAGGTGGTGGAGTCGCCGTCCCTGGAGGTGTTCAAGAGGGGATTGGATGTGGCACTTGGTGCCATGATCTAGTAGGCATAAGGTCTTGGGTGACAGGTTGGACTTGATGACCTTTGAGGCCTCTTCCAGCCTTGTTGACTCTATGATTTCTATTCTATGACTTCTATATATCCTGGTGGGTTTAGGGCTTCCTGTAGAAGCCCTCCAGGTCCTTTCTTGAAAGGGAAGGGTTGAAGCCAAGTCTTCTGAGTGACCTAAGTACTAGGCTCCCAAAGGGACTGTGGATGTGTCAGTCAGGGTTTCTCTGAAGACACCCTTCTCCTCTTTTTAACACCTACTTCATGCCAAAGCACTGAATTGTAGCTCTGACTTTTAATTTCTTAGTTTTGGGGGTATTCTTATGCTTTAGTTTTGATTAGGCAGGCTAAACCCCTCATGAATCTGAACTGCACTCTTTGCATCAGTTGAACTGAGAAGTCAGTTGCTTGCATATTTGAGAGGATCACTCTCCTGCCAGAAAACTCTGCTGTTAGTAGGACTAATTAGCAAGTGTGGATCCTTCTTTCTTTAGGCAGGGGCTGCTCATTTCCCTGGTTGCTTGTGGTCAAGTTGCTGTTGGGGGGGTGGAATTGCAGCCCACCACACTGCTGCGTGAGTCAACAGTTTGGGTGGAATTGAGGCCTCAGAAAGTTTGCCTTTGACTGCTACAGGAGCAGGGTCTCAGCTTTTGTCTTTTCACTGCAGTCTGATGGGGAGGGGGAAGGATAGGAGGACAGATAAGTCTCTGAAGGCAAGAAAAGAGAAGCCAATGGTTTTTGTGTGTGCACAGCTCTAAGCCTTGAGTGACTGCAATGTCTTTTAGAAAGAGGCAAGGTGAGCTGTCTCTTGGTTTGCAGTTTTGCCTGGAATAGATCTGTTTTGAGGGTGGAAAAATGCTTGTAGTACAAAATGTGACTCTGCATAAACTTGTCCTTTTCCTTTGAAAAGGTGAAGAAAGCCTCAAATGCTGTGTTTGGCTTGGCAAAACCTGTGAATGATCTCCTTTGTGAACTCTCAGAGGGAGGAGGGGGTGGGGGGAAAGGCAAACAAGAAGAATTTGGCAGGTTCCATGTTTTTATACAACTCTTTGTAACACTCTGGTGGTGCTACTGGGTCACTGTCACAGTTGTAACAAATGTTTGCTTTTTTCTGGGTTCCATTGGGTTTTTTGAGTTCCTGATTGTTCTGTCTCTTGTGGGCCAGACCATTTCAGGGTATGTTGTCTCAGAGATAATCCACGTGCTTCGCTACGTCTGTGTTGAAACGTGGTGTGTGAGGTCAGAAGGGGCACCCAGGGAGGTGGTGGAGTCACCATCACTGGAAGTGTTTAAGAGGAGAGGCACTTGGTGCCATGGTTTACTTGATTAGATGGTGTTGGATGATTGATTGGACTTGATGATCTCAAAGGTCTTTTCCAACCTGGTCTGGTCTATTCTATTCCATTCTACCCCATCCCCTCCTCTACCCCATCCCCTCCTCTACCCCATCCCCTCCTCTTCCCCATCCTCTCCTCTTCCCCATCCTCTCCTCTTCCCCATCCTCTCCTCTTCCCCATCCTCTCCTCTTCCCCATCCTCTCCTCTTCCCCATCCTCTCCTCTGATGCCTGTAGTAGGATTGCTGGGAAACAGGGAGGTGGTTCAAGCATCATCTGCACTTTTCTTTCAGGATGTTTACCTGCATTTGTAATATAAATGAGAATAATTTCCCACCCCTGCCCAATGGATATCCTGTTCCTATTGGGAAAAAAAGAAGCCAAAAATAGATATCAGAATTTCTTTCCCTTGGTTCTTTTTGGTTGTGCTTGCTCTAATGAGCCAGGACTGTACCATAAACAGTAGTGAAGGGGAATGGCTTGAAGACCCCAAGGAAATGGAAAAGGTGGATGCATTTGAAGGGCATGTTTTGCAACTGCTTTCAAAGAGAGCTTAGGAGCAGCACGGACACAGAGAGAGGGAGGGCGCTCAGCAGCTTGGCACACCGGGTAGTGCATATCTACATACACATTAAAATGCACTCGGGCTCAGAACTGGGCTTTCTCCGCTCCCTCCACCCTGCTCCCCTCCCCGTCCTGCGCTGCCTAACAAAAGATTTGCAACAAAAGAAATTCTTCCTGGTTTGTAAAACAGTTGTGTAAAACTTGGACTGTAAAGCCACAGTTGACTGCTTTAATGTGGAACAGTTGGGAGGGTGGGGAATGGCTGGCAGGTTGGGACAGGGCGCAGCAATGGTGCCCCTATTCTGTCGAGGGTCTACTTAGTCACACCACCTGCTCCCCCTATTCTTTCAAAGGCAAACCAGTCATGACAGTATGAACAGACGGATGTTTAGTCTCAATACCTTGGACACACAGCACCAGACGGAGCAAGGGGAGTTAAGAAAAGATAAATTAAGTGATCAATAAAGATAAGAGACCTGTTTAGCAGTAAATGGTGGGGACAGAGCAGGCAGAACAAGGGGCGAACGTGTGTTAAATAATGCAAGCATGTGTTCAGCTAAACTCAAACTTTTCAAATCCATGTATTGTTCCCCCAAAAGCCTTTTCCACCCCCCACTCCCCCCCCCAAGCATCGGTTAATTGTGGTTTAGGTAGATGTAAGGTGTCTGTAGGCACATACAGGCTCCTCGGTATCAGACTCTTCGGAGTCAGCCACGCCGCTCGGTGCTTGGCGGGAGTGCAGGGAAGGGAAGAGAAAGGGGTCTGTGTCTGGGGTTGAGCCATTGACCTGCTTGCACCTCCCACTCTTGTGATGCAAGGAAAGGAATAGTAAAGACTAACAAAGTTCTGGTAGAGAGTAAGTCACAGTGCTTTGACAGCTGATTGACAGTGAAGTGATCCAAAACCTTGGGCTTATTTTATCTGGGTATCACACCTCTTTGTCTCAAGGACACTCTTCTCCTACTGTCCTTCTGTCTAGCATAGCAGAAGTCTTGACTTCAGGCTTAGACTGGTAACCCAAGTGTAGTTTAATGAGAAGGTATAAAAATCAACCTGCTGTCTTGCCCAGTGCTGAGTGGCTGCAGAAGAACTCTGTGGCTTTGTGTCAGTAGTCTGCACTGCTCGGAGAAGGGACCTCTAACAATCGTGTAGCCCAACTGCATTAGTGTCAGCAGGCAACACCTTCAGCGGACCAGGACCTTGCAGTGCCCTCAGTTCTCATGTTGTGGTCCAAAATCCAAAGAATAAAATGACTAAATGAATAAGAGTCCATTAAGTTGCTGAACCTTCTTCTCTGCTTCTTGTTGTCCCACTCTGAAGACATTCTGATTCTGTTTGAATGATTCCTTGCCAGGCCACATTAAACAAGCTCTCTCCTGATTGCACTTCATATAGTAGATCACAAAGGGCCTCGTGGCCTCAGCTCCCATCCTTTCTGTTATTTTATTGGTGTACTACTTGTGTAATGATAAAACAATGCTGGACAAGACATAGTAAAGTGCTGTGAGTTTATAAGGTGCCAGTCACCAAAGTGTCCCAGGAGTGGAAACTGATTTGTAGTGGTGCAGTGGGGCACTGTGTTATAAGGGAATAGAAAAGTCTACTCCCAGAAGGAAATGCAGACCCCCTAGAAGTTATTAGTAGGAAAACTGAAAGGACAGGGAGCAAAGAAGAATTTAATCAGCCATGATGTCTTGGCCATGTAAGTGCAGCTGAGCCTCAGCTGTTCTCTCCAGAGTCATCCTGAACTGACACTTTGATTTTCCTTTTAGAGCTGAAATGATTCTCATTGAGTGTCCACTACAGCTGATGCTGTGCAGCTGTGGGGTCTTGGGCAGTGGGAACCCTTTTCCTGAGGGGGAAGGGGCCAGCACAGCTGCATGGAGGCAGCTGTTTGGGGCTGGTTGTTCTCATCACTGTGAAGATGGAGGTGCCCTCCACAAACTCTCCCAGCATTTCAGGTCACAACATACACCTCCAGCCACTCTGCCTGTCGTGTAGCAAACCCTCCAAGTCTGTGGCAGCAGTGACCAGCTCAGGCTGGGAAGTGTTTGATGTTCCAGGTGGTGCTATTGCAGCCCTCCTCTGATGGCCACGTCGGGTGTCAGAGGTGCCAGTGAGAGCTCTCTGTTTGAAGTCCATGCATGGTGTGGGGTCCCTTTATTTTTGCTGTGTGCTGAGGTTACTGATCATGAGGATTCCAGGATAAGGATGGAGAAATGAGGGTAACACTGACAGTGCTGTATTGAACACAGGCTGGCTGAACACTGCTCTTTTATTAGGACCTTGTCTGGGTGGGTACAGAGAGATGGCAGCAGCAGGCAACTGCTGTCTGCCTTGTGTGAAAAGAGCAGCATCTAACCGCATAGCCACCGGCTCCACAGAACAGATCCCCCTTTGGTAATTACCTTGAATCGTTCTGTGATTAATGATTTGCATCTGTGGGATTATCCTTCCTGAGCCTGGCACTAGAGCTGTTTCCTTTTTGGTGAGCTGGTTTACAACCGCAGCTCCAAGGAGAGCATGGTACGTTAGTGTTGGTACATCAGCTAAATGTGCATGCAGCATCACGAGATGATTCAGACAAACAACTGGGGCTGTTGTTGTGCTCTCTGGAATTCACCACAGTGCAGCCACAGCATTATTCCCTAGGCAGCCTTCTCCTGCAGCTTATTGCAGTCGTTGTAGAAGATCATGGGTCCTTTTCCTGGAGAAAAGACTCCGGGGCTGGGGACCTCAGAGCTGCCTGCAGAGATCCTACAGGAAGGCTGGAGAAGGACTTTTCATAAAGGTGTCCAGTGACAGGATTCAAGCTGAGGGAGAGCAGGGTTAGACTGGAGCTTAGGAAGAAGTTCTTCAGTACAAGGCTGGTGAGACTCTGGAATAAGCTGCCCAGAGCGGTTGTGAATGCCCCCTCACTGGGGGTGTTTAAACCCAGATTGCATGAGGCCTTGGGCAACCAAGTCTAGTTGAGAGGTGTCCCCCTGAATTTCAGAGGCTCCAGCAGACAGACAGGCAGGTTGGTTATAATACAATAACAATAATACAATACACCAGGTTGGAAGAGACCTTCAAGACCATCACCTGTCCTTGTCTTCAGTGGCCTAAGAAGATGGAAAAACTACTTTCAGTCTGTCTCTTCTCACCCTGAAGCTGCCTCACCAGGTCAGCTCACAGCCTGCTGTAGGCATTATCCAGTCTATGTAACTCAGGTATGGAATCAAGAAGCAGATGTTGGGCTTTCTCAAATTTAAACATGCTTTTTGAATCCACTTTTAGAACCCCTTCACTCACCTTCCTTTATAAAATCCAGGTGGAAAGCAGTAAATGATCACAGCATCACTAAAAGGCATGTGACTATGTTGGCTGTTCCTGGAGTCCAGAATACAGAATTAACCAGGGTGGAAAACACCTTTGAGATCATCCAGTCCAACCTATCACCCAGCACCATCTAATCAACTAAACCATGGCACTAAGTGCCTCATCCTCTTTTTAAACACCTCCAGGGATGGTGACTCCACCACCTCCCTGGGCAGCACATTCCAAGGGCCAGTCTCTCTTGCCGGGAAGAACTTCTTCCTAACCTCCAGCCTAAACCTCCCCTGGCACAGCTTGAGACTATGTCCTCTTGTTCTGGTGCTGCTTGCCTGGAGAAGAGACCAACCCCCAGCTGGCTGTAACCTCCCTTCAGGTAGCTGTAGAGAGTAATGAGGTCTCCCTTGAGCCTCCTCTTCTCCAGTAAGTAACACAAAGTCAGTAGTCAGTCAGTCTCCAGTCAGTAATAGAGACCAAACCCCTGCTTAATAAGCAGAGGCTCTGTCATTGTAGTTTCATGCTGATATAAAACTGTTCCAAAGAGGAAATCCTCTGGTGCCACAAGGACAATGTTCTTCCTTCTCATTGCTCTGGCACTGTGTGCTTGGCTGTTCTAACCCTTACTTAGCCCGAAAGAGCAGGATCTTTTCACTTTTCTCTAACACATCTCTAACTCTAGCAACTTTTATTTTCTCTTAGCTCACCAAAAAAAAACCCTGCCATTGTTTGGGATGAAAACACAAACCACAGAGGCAATATAAAAGCAAACTGAGACTTCACTACCAGACTTCAGGGAAGTGTCATTACTAGAAAGATGCTATTAAGCTTTGGGAATGGAGCAATCTTTTATTAAAAGCAGAGCAACTGTGCTGCCTGTGGGTGCTGCTCCTGTTGTTGTGGCTCTGTTTGAACATTTCCATCTCCACTCTGCCCCCTCTGCCTCCTTTATGTAGGCATTTTTCCAAAGCTAAGCTATCCAAGGAGAAAGCATTCTCCAGGTTGCTGCTGAAACAACGTGGCCTATGTGGGAAGAGTTAAAATATTCCCCTCCAAGCCGCTGGGTTTCTAATCAGTGCCTATTGTGCCTCCACCTCCTGCCCAGCCTGCCTTTGGCACCAGGCTTTCCTGACCTCTCTAGCATGTTTTCTTCTCGCTGTCACTGAAGGTGCATTGTTAGCACTGCTGTTGGCACTATGGGAAGGACAACCTTGCAAATGTCATTTTGGTTTTACCCTTTGTGTGTTGCATCATTGCTCACACAGAATGATTACTCCAGCTGTACAAATAATGTAGGAAATGGATTTTTCTTCTTCTTCCTTTTTTTTGGCATTAGAATTATGCCAGCCCAGCAAATACTCTCAAACAATTGCTCCTTAAGTCAGTGAAATTTCCAGCCATTGAGTTTTTCTTGTAAGGAGCTCAGGGCTTCTTTGATGAGGAGGTTTGTTAAGACCCAAATGTGGAGAACTAATAAAATAATAAAAAGGCTCCAGAGGTGTTTATAGATTTCAATTATCTCTTGCTTTCTCTCCCAGGATTGGGCTAGGCAGGATTGTGCTGCCCTCAAGTAGTACTTGAGGCTAGGCTGCATTTGCTGGGGGCTGTCTCCGAGGTTTCTTCTTTGTGGCTGAATCGCCTTAGTGCGGGTAGTGTACAGAGGTGCTAAGGGCTCGCCCAGACAAAGCAGCCATGCTTCACAAAAGCAAAGGAGCCAAAGGAAGCAAAATTGAATCTCTAGCACCCAGCTCCTGGGCAAACAGACAAAACTAATGGATCCACTCCTGCTCCTCCCATCCAATTACTGTGATCCAGTAGAGAGAATATGGCAACATCGGTTCACACAAACTCTAATACTCTTAATCCCTTCCATACATATAAACCTCACATTCACCACCCTTGCTTCATTACCGAGCCACCCAGGCAGCTGGAGCATCGGAATGGACCCACCGGCTGCAAAAACCTGCCTCCTCCTTCAGGTTTTCATCAGCTAATGAGGGATATGCAAATGACAAGCTTATGGGATTATGCCTTGTCTAACAGCAGTCCTCCGCAGCGGTGATACAGTACTAATACAGGTGTTAGTAAACTGGTTATCAGGGGGCTGGCTAATTTAGGCCCATTCACACTGGGATTGTGCTGGCAGCCCTGCCATTTGTACTGGTGTTTGTGGCCCAGTAGGAGATCTATTAGGGCTGTGGTAGGTCTGACAGAAACTCCTCTCTCTGCTAGATATGAAGTTAATAAATCCTGTTGGATCAGGCATCCACAGCAACCCACGGCTGAAATGGGGGTCTGCCCCTCCCCCCCCCCCCCAGCTGCCTGGGAAATTGCACCAGGAGGGCAAAAGGGGAGTTTAATTAACAGTTACTTAACATTTATGTGAACTTCTGAATAAAATTTAAAGCAGAGCAGGCGGCCAGGGAGGACAAAGTCCATGGCTTCCGAGGGCGAGTGATCTCCCTGGGGCTCTGGCTGTTTCAGAGGTTCAGGACAGCTTTCTGCTTTGTATTTTGTCTGATTTGCTGATATTGCTTTAAAACGTTCCTTCATCATACAAGCAACTCCACGCTGCTGTGTATTCACTCCTGGGTCACTGGAGAAAAGGGGAGCTGGGGTTGCTTAGCCTGGAGAAGAGGAGGCTCAGGGGAGACCTTCTTGCTGTCCACAGCTCCCTGAAGGGAGGTTGTAGCCAGGTGGGGGTTGGTCTCTTCTCCCAGGCAAGCAGCACCAGAACAAAAGGACACAGTCCCAAGCTGTGCCAGGGGAGGTTTAGGCTGGATGTTAGGAAGAAGTTCTTCCCAGAAAGAGAGATTGGCCACTGGAATGTGCTGCCCAGGGAGGTGGTGGAGTCACCATCCCTGGAGGTGTTTAAGAGGAGCCTGGATGGGGCACTTGGTGCCATGGTTTAGTTGATTAGATGGTGTTGGGTGATTGGTTGGACTGGATGATCTCAAAGGTCTTTTCCATCCTACTCTACTCTACTCTATTCTACTCTATTCTACTCTGTTCTACTCTGTTCTACCATCTGTAAGATATTCACAGCCCAGAGTGTGTGATGTGAGCAATTTGTTAGCTGATGCCCCTGCTGTATGGTTGGCTAAACTTCCCTTCAATACACTCATTTTGGAGCAGCAGCTATCCCATGGACATAAATGGATGATGCTGAGTTCACAGCAATTTTCATTGCTTCCCTGAAGAAGGTTGGTGACAGCTTATGCAAACCTCCAGTACAAACCAAGATAGGATCAGCAAGGTATTGTCAAGATCTGTGCTTTATGACCAGGGAGACAGAGAAGCATAGCTGTCTTCATGCATGAGGCAGTCTACACCTACCCAGTGGCAGCTTGAGGCTGTTCCCTCTTGTTCTATCACTAGTTACCTGGGAGAAGAGACCAACATCAGCCTCTCTTACAACATCTTTTCAGGTAGCTGTAGACAGCAAGGACATCTCCCCCCAGCCCCCTCTTTTCTAAATTAACCATCCCCAGCTCCTTCAGTTGCTCTTCATCAGATCTATTCTCCAGGCCCTTCCCTCTGCACTTGCTCCAGCACCTCCACATCTCTCTTGTATTGAGGAGCCCAAAACTGGATGCAATATTTCAGGTGTGGCCTCACCAGGGCAGAGTAGAGGGGGAGAAGAAACTCCCTCAATCTGCTGGACACACTCCTCTTAATGCACCCCAGGATCCCGCTGGCCCTCAAGGGCACATTGCTCTGCAGGTGGCAGAGGAGGGTCTGTAGAGCAGCTTGTCTGCTCTAGGGGCTTCTGTGCTTCCAGCTACCCCACTGTGCCTCATCCCATGTTGTGGTTTCCACAGAGTGTTTGGAAATGCAGCGAATGAGAAGGTGAGACCACAAGAGACTGCAGCGTTGCTGCTTGCTAGTAGCTACCCCCAGAGGGAAGCTGTAACTCTGCATCCATCCCGTGATGTGGGTTAGTTTATGCAGGGTGCACAGCCCCTTTCAGCACCCTCACTCTTGCAACCTGGATGGAAGGTGTCTGAAAAAACAAACCCAAACAAATATATCTGGCTTCTTGTTGAAAGTGAACCTCAAGCAATTATAATTGCTTCCTTTTCCAAGGCAATTTTCATAGAATCATAGAATCAACCAGGTTGGAAAAGACCTCAGAGATCATCAAGTCCAACCTATCACCCAACACCTCCTGACAACTAAACCGTGGCTCCAAGTGCCACATCCAATCCCCTTTTGAACACCTCCAGGGGTGGTGACTCCACCACCTCCCTGGGCAGCACATCCCAATGGCCAATCTCTCTTGCTGGGAAGAATTTCTTCCTCACATCCAGCCTAAACCTCCCCTGGTGCAGCTTGAGACTGTGTTGAGACTGTTGAGACTGTGTTGAGACTGGTGCTGCTTGCCTGGGAGAAGAGACCAACCCCCACCTGGCTACAACCTCCCTTCAGGGAGTTGCAGAGAGCAAGAAGGTCTCCCCTGAGCCTCCTCTTCTCCAGGCTAAGCAACCCCAGCTCCCTCAGCCTCTCCTCACAGGACTTGTGCCTGTCTGCAACAGTTACATTCTGTCTGTTTGCCCTCGATGATAATGTTTTCTTTACATAAGGATGTTAAGGCATCTGTCTGCACTGTATGGATTTCTTTGTAGCTGCATGCATAAGGCAGGTCTGTACCCAGCTTTCCACCTTTGCCAGTGAAGCATTTCAGGCCCCTTGGGACAGCTCTGCTAAAGCTCAGTTGTCAAAGACAGCTTACTTCCACCATCCCAGGGAAAGCACACACACTGCTGCTTTCTAAGGCACTTCTGAATCCTACATTGTTTGCAGCTTGTTCTGGAAGGGATCCTCAGTTTCCCTTGCTGTGAAATGGGATCACAAAATGGAAGGGGACAAACCCCAGCTGCACTGTGAACAGTAAGCTAGTTTGGGTGGCTGTTTAAAGAGGCATTTGCAAAGGCAGAAGGATGTGAGAAAATTGCATCCAGAAGTTACCTTCAGCAAATCCTGAGGTCAAACAGCCTTAATGCTGCTCCTTGTGTATCTTCACAAAGAGAATTTTAAGCGGATCCCTCCTGCATGGCAGTGCCCAGGGTTAAAGGTTAACAACTGACCGATTCCTGGGACAAGGTGTTATTCACAATCAGGTACTTAAGACATTTGCTAGGGGACTTAACCATTAGAAGCTGTTTGGAATCAGTGCATTTTCCAGCAGGGAAAGTATTTAGAGGAACAAAAAGAGTGGGGAGAAGGGGGAATTCCAGAAAGCCTGTCGCCATATAAACTGCAAACCACCATCAGCAGCTTGACTTTTCTTTACAGGCACACAAAACCCCAACCCTGACAGTCTCCAAACAGGTGGTGTGTGGAAATCATGGTGGCTAGAAAGAGAGGAGAGCATTCTCTGCAAATCCTTCAGCCCGGCTCTATTGAAGCCCTGTTTTCAATCTACACACTAAGTTTTCTCTTCCCATGTTGCTTTCCTTTGATGTAGTTATGCTGCTGACTTCTTTCCCCCCCTTTCTTTTAGAGCTTGTAAACTAAGTGGCAATTTTACAGTCAGACCTGAATCAAAGGGGGAAATAAAAAGCTCTTGGAGGCTTCTGATCCTGCACTGTTCTAAGCAGTGGTTCAGCAGGGATAGGAATTTACTTAGGAGAAGCTTGAAATAGTAAGAACTCACCAGGTTACATTTCTCCTGTTTGGAAGAAGAGATGGTAATGGATGTGGCCAGAAGTATTACTGTGGTTTGGGCTGTGAGGACAGCTGTTGGATCTCCTTTCTGATCCTGGTTGCAGAGTTCCTTTTCTAATGTTTGTGTGTGTTGTCTTCCTGGATCTTCTGGGGGTTTGGAGCAGTTGGCTGTAATGGACAACATAGCTGTCTTCTCTCTGTAGAGCAGGAGTAGGGTAGAGCAGGGGTAGAGTAGAGCAGAGCAGGGGTAGAGTAGGAGTGGGGTAGAGTAGGGGTAGGGTAGAGTAGGGGTAGGGTAGGCTAGAGTAGGAGTAAGGTAGACCAAAATGTCCATAGTGGTTTTAAGTGGGAGCTAGAGAAGAAAAGACAGGCACTTAGACAACCTTAAGGGACTAATATGGCTCTCAGGACTAAAACTGTCTGGGTGCATAAAGGTGATCATATGTTTCTAAAAAACATAAAGACTGGATTGCACCTAACCCTCACCTCATGAAGGTGTCTGTTATAAGGCACAAAACGTGGTCTTTATCTTGCCCTGTCAATCTAAAGAACAAACAAGAAGTCCCACATCCACCCAGAGGGATGATCACAGGATGTTAGGGGTTGGAAGGGCCCTCTGAAGATCATCAAGTCCAACCCCCCTGCCAGAGCAGGAGCACAGAATCCAGCACAGGCCACACAGGAACACATCCAGATGGGGCTTGAAAGGCTCCAGATAAGAAGACTCCACAAACCCTGTGGGGAGCCTCTTCCAGGGCTCTGTTACCCTCACAGTGAAGAAGTTCCTCCCCACACTGAGGTGTGCTGGAGTTTCTATCCATTGCCCCTTGTCCTATCCCAGGGAGCAAGTGAGCAGAGCCTGTCCCCTGCCTCCTGACCCCCAGCCCTCAGATATTGATAAGCATTTATTAAATTCCCTCTCAGTCTTCTCCAGACCAAAAAGCCTCAGGTCCCTCAGCCTCTCCTCTCAGGGCAATGCTCCAGTCCCTTCACCAAGGATGATGAAGCCCTCTGTTGGACTCTCTTGGGCAGATTCCTGTCCCTCTTGAACTGGAGCCTGATTTGGGCACTCTTGGAGTGTCACTGTGGGGGCAATGCACCCAGCCCCAACCACGCAGGTGGGCAACCTCGCTCAAAATGCAGCTGCTTTGGTGACCTGTGAAACTCCCACTGCTGTGGCAAAGCGCTTGAGTACCTTAAAAAAACATATGAGTAGGAGACCAGACCCTCCTGGTCCTAATCTTCTGGTCATTGTTAACAGAAGGGTTAACAGAAGACTGTGTGAAGAAATGGGAGATGCTTGTGGGGCAAGGGCTGTGCTCTGAATCGGGCAGATCGGGTAGCAGGCAACGTGTGCAAGTTCTGTCTCTGAAGCCGAGTGGTGACCTCCTTGATCAGCCTGGGCTTCCCTCTGACTCCTGCCCAACCCCAAGCATACCAGCAGAAAATGAAGTATTTCTGCCTGTGCTTATTTATCAGCCCTGTCTTTACTGCTCTCTTTGTGAGAGAGGTCCTTTGTTTGGTATTAAAAGCAGTGAAATGAATAAAGCAAAGTCAGTTTGCACCAGCTGGCTCTTGCAGGTATTTTGCCTATTTTGTCCATTGTTCTTACACATTATGAGAGGTATTATACCAAGCTGGTGATTTCCCCCCTCCTTCAGCTCCCCTGCTCCCTGCCAGAGCTGCTCAAACTCCGTATTCTTTGCTGCTCTCTAAGAAGATTACTAAGGCAGCTGACCCAAACAGCAGTGGCACCAATTAGGCATCATTCAAAATTAATAAGCACTATGATGATAACAAATCAAAAGATTGAGTCTTCTGATGGGAGAGAATCATTTTAATTCATTTAATCCTTGTTGAAAGATCAGCTGTGCACAGCCCTGCTCACCAGTGGGGCCCATTTGTCCCTGCCTGTCCCCGCCACCTAAAGCCAGTGAATATGATCAGTAGCCAGCACTTAGGGAACAATAAGAAACAGATTGTACTGTCAGGCTTCATTAAAGATCATCATTAGTATTCCAATTTGGAAACAGTCAGGCTCTGGCCTAACCTTTTACCAATTCTTTTCGGGTGCTTTTGTGAGGTTTGGTTCAGCTGCTAAATGCAAGGAACGAGGCACAGGCTGCTTTAAACCAGCAAGCTGGCTCTGGCTGATGCCTGTCAGGCTGCAGCTTAGGACAAAGCTCAGGGGAAATGTGTGTTATGCAACCAGGCTCTTAAAAACGATATCATGTGCAGCTGCTGATGATCTGAGTATTTATGGGCAATGAAACTTCCTTAAACGTGAAGCTTAACAATGACAAATGGCAATGAAATTGATATGGCTTCCCCCCCCCTCCATCCTGCTGTTGAGAATTTGTCTTCTTTTCTGGTCCCAAGGGTGGGTTTTTTGGCTCACTGGCAAGGCTCTCCTGCTCCTCTCCTGCTCCTCTCCTGCTCCTCTCCTGCTCCTCTCCTGCTCCTCTCCTGCTCCGGCTGCAGAGGGCATTTGGAGCCTGTTGATGAGGGAGATGGAATTTGAGAGTTGTTTGCAGTTCACTTTATCTTTCCTACTGAGGTCAGATTACTTTGCTTGTTTGGTCTTGGTTCTGCTGGCTGGAAATAGTTATGGAGAAATGGATTCTAGGTCTGGGGGCTACGTTTCTGTGCATTGACCTCTTTATCTCAGCCCTTCAGTTTGAGAAAGATGTTGAGTTGCTGGAAGGTGTCCAGAGAAGGGCAACAAAGCTGGGGAGGGGTTTGGAGCACAGCCCTGTGAGGAGAGGCTGAGGGAGCTGGGGTTGCTTAGCCTGGAGAAGAGGAGGCTTAGGAGAGACCTTCTTGCTCTCTCCAACTCCCTGAAGGGAGGTTGTAGCCAAGTGGGGGTTGGTCTCTTCTCCCAGGCAAGCAGCACCAGAACAAGAGGACACAGTCTCAAGCTGTGCCAGGGGAGGCTTATGCTGGATGTGAGGAAGAAATTCTTCCCAGCAAGAGAGATTTGCCATTGGAATGTGCTGCCCAGGGAGGTGGTGGAGTCCCCATCAGTGGAAGTGTTTGAAAAGAGCCTGGATGAGGCACTTGATGCCATGGTTGAGTTGATTAGATGGTGCTGGGTGATAGGTTGGGCTGGGTGATCTCAAAGGTCTTTTCCAACCTGGTTAATTCTGTTCTATCCTGCATATTCTCTGGCTGCACAGGAGATATGCCTTGGATTTTAGTCTTCAAAGCAGTTTGTCTGCCAGGCAATGATCTAATTATTTTAACATGCTTGACATCCATTATTTGCTAACCTTCTTAGCTGTCCAACCCAGCTTCCTGAAGATGGTGGGTGGGAGGACAGGGGTGCTTCAGGAATGCTCTGCATGAAATAGCAGAAGGAAAAAAAAAATAGGATCCTCTCATTCTGAGTAATTGCTTAGAAAAGTCCTTTTTCAAAAGGCTCTCTGAGTTTGGGGGTGCTACTTTTTTTTTTGTTTTACTGGCATAGAATCATGGAATTGTCAGGGTTGGAAGGGACCTCAAGGCTCAGCCAGTTCCAGCCCCCCTGCCTTGGGCAGGGACACCTCACACTGCAGCAGGTTGCTCACAGCCACAGCCAGCCTGGCTGCAAACACCTCCAGGCAGGAGGCTGCCACCACCTCCTGCTCATGTTTACCAGGAGGGGCTAGAAATGAGGAGATTGAGATTGGATGTGAGGAAGAAGTTCTTCCCCAGGAGGGTGGTGAGAGCCTGGCACAGGTTGCCCAGGGAGGTGGTGGCAGCCTCCTGCCTGGAGGTGTTTGCATCCAGGCTGGAGGTGGCTGTGAGCAACCTGCTGCAGTGTGAGGTGTCTCTGCCCATGGCAGGGGGGTTGGAACTGGCTGAGCCTTGAGTTCCCTTCCGACCCTGACAATTCTGTGATACTATGAAAGAGTAGAAACTATCCTTTGATTGGCGTGGAGGCTTTGCTAGAGTTGGTCTGAGCTTGCTTTATGTCAAACACCATCTGCTGCTTAGGCTTCAGGATCCAAATCAGGACTGCACTGCCCTCCTGTGTCCACAGCAGAAAAATCCCTTGAAAAGGGAAAGGTTTCGGGAGGCGCATCCCCTGCAGGGAGGAAACACTTGGCTTTGTACCGTGGATTTTAGACAAAAAGGACAAAATGATTCCTAGCTACGAAGAAGAGCACCTAACCAAACGAATGTTACCTGCTCTGGGCAGATTATTTTCTCGGATTCGCCCAAAGCATACAGAAAAAGCAGCCAGTCCAAACTGTGTTGTGTTGTGTTGGTTTGGTTTGGTTTGTTCCCCCCCACCCCCCTGCTATTCATTCATTGCCTAAACGCTCTGGTATTTTTGTTAAGATGCTCTGCTCTTACAGGCAGCCACTTCAGGCTCCAGTGGAGTTTTGCATAAAGGTTTTAGAGGTCCTGACCTCTAAAGCAGCAGTTTTGGTTCCAAAGCCATCGCTGACAGCACATCCCCTGGTAGCAAGCTGCTAATGCAGCTGTGAGGTTGCCCAGCGGTTTCTTCTCACCACCACAAGTGCTGGGTTCAGCAAATCCTGGAAAGGAAAAAAGAAGGGCTCAGGCTGAAACCTCTGAACACCACCACACAGGTTTCCATGCAGCCTCTGATGGTCTCTGCCAGAGCTGGCAAGGACAGCCCACAGGGTTCAGCTGATGCACTCCTGTGGCATTGGCTGTGTCAGCTACAGCTGCATGAAAGGTGTTCACGAGGGGATTGGATGTGGCACTTAGTGCCATGGTATAGCAGGCATGAGGTCTTGGGTGACAGGTTGGACTTGATGATCTTTGAGGTCTTTTCCAACCTTATTGATTCTTTGAAACATCCCAGAGGCTGATTCAAAGGGCTTGAGCAGAGCTGGCCCAGGACAGGAGATGCTGGGTAGCTGAGTGTGTCCCTGGGTTGTAGCTGCGTGAGCCAGCAGCCCTTTCCCCTTGTCCAGCTTGCAGCAGAGCAGACTTCCAGGCTCCTGTGGCAGTGATAGCTGTGAACTGCCCTTTCCTTCCTGCCTCTGTACCTGCATGTCTACCAGTCAAAGACCTCCAGTAAACAAGTTGGGTGACCCAAATCAATGGACACTGATGTTCAGTTTGCAGAGGCAGGTGGCCCCGGGCACCAAGGGAAACGTTAGGGGAATAACTCTAAAGTGTAACAATCTGTGATGATTCATAGAGTCATCAATAAGGTTGCAAAAAGACCTCAGAGATCATCAAGTCCAACCTATCACCCAACACCTCATGACTAAATGAACCATGGCTTCAAGTGCCACATCCAATCCCCTCTTGAACACCTCCAGGGACGGTGACTCCACCACCTCCCTGGGCAGCACATTCCAATGGCCAACAACTCACAGGGATTATTCCTCTGGGGAAAACCTCTGGAATAACAGCATACTTAGCCTGACAGCAACAACAAAAAACCAAAGAGCTGTGTTTGCATCAGTCAGAGATTTCTTAGGAGCAGACCAATAAACAGAGGCAAAAGACGCAGGAGCTCTTACATCTGCACTGCGTTACGCTTGGCAACATTTGCAGCCTGCTTCAGAACTCTCTTGTTGCTCTGTTGTCAAGGCTGAGGCCATCTAGACTCATAGAATGGCTTAGGTAGGAAGAGACCTCATCCACATTGATCTTAAACAGCTCAGGAACAGGGCACCCACAACCTCCCTGGGCAATCTGTTCCGGAGTCTCACCACCCTCATGCTGAAGAACTTCTTCCTAAGCTCAGGTCTAAACCTACTGTCCCTCAGCTTCAAACCTTAGCCCCTTGTCCTGTCTCTAGATGTCCTTATGAAAAGTCCCTCTTTAGCCTTCTTGTAGAGTCCCTTCAGCTACTGGAAGGCAGCTCTAAGGTCCCCCCAGAGTCTTCTCTGAATACCCCCATCTCCCTCAGCCTGTCCTAACAGCAGAGGTGCTCCGTCCCTTGGATCACCTTTGTGGCCTCCTCTGGACTCTCATGATAAAAACAAAGCATAAAAGATGCATTTAGACCACTTTAGGTTTAGTTAACTCCCTCAGTGTCAACAAGAACTTGGACTAGAGCTAACTGTTGTACTGAAGAGTCAAGGCCACTCGTTTCAAGATGTTTAGGCATCAGCTTGCCAGTGACCCCTTCTTTCCTGCCATTGCGGGGGGAGTACACTCCACAAGAACAAAACCTCAGCAAGGACACGCAGAGAATAACCCAGACTTGTAAACCCAGCTTACCAGGCCTTGAAAGTCAGTATCCTGCTTCTGGCAGCTTCATCTCCTCATCATGTGCCTACCAGTCCTGCCTGTCTGCCTTGACCTGGTGACTTATGCTACATCATGCAGGTGAACTATCCTTGCATTACCATCATGAGCAACATCTCCAGGGTGAAAGCAGGCAGAGGGTAGGCCTGAGTGAGGGTGGGTAGATCCAAGAGGAAGTGTGTTTGCAACATCTGTGCTTCACAGAAGATACCTGCATGAGCCAATAAGCAAAGGGATCATTAAGAGTGCACCAGGCATGCCCAAGCCCTGCCTGTGACTTGGACATGACTGGTGCATAGCTCACAAGTGCAATGGCTTAGCCCTCTGGGCAGTTTATATGTTGTAAATCAAAGTAGCTTACTTCTCTCTTTCTCTCACTCCTTAGTTCTCCAGCCCACAGGCTAAGCCAGAATTCACCATATTGCTGTGAAAAGAAAAGGGAAGGCTCAGAAGCTCTCTTATTCTTAAGTTTCAAACCAATGGATTGGAAGAGATGAAGTAAATCTGCTGAGGGTTTGGTGGCCTGGGTTGGAGCAGGTTTAAACTGCAAAACTGTGACATTTGGAAACCTCCAGTTAAAGGCAACATTAAAGACAACAGAGCTCTTTGCAGCTTTGCTCACCAGCTACAATGTCCCACATAGGAGAGGGGAAAACCCATCTGAAACTGACAATTGTAAGCATCCAGTTAAAGGCAACACTGAAGACAGCAGAGCTCTTTGCAACATTAAAGACAGCAGAGCTCTTTTTGCTCACCAGCTACACTGTCCCATGTAGGAGAGGGGGAAACCCATCTGAAACTGACACTTGTAAACATCCACTTAAAGGCAACACTGAAGACAGCAGAGCTCTTTGCAACATTAAAGACAGCAGAGCTCTTTGCAACATTAAAGACAACAGAGCTCTTTGCAGCTTTGCTTACCAGCTACACTGTCCCATGTAGGAGAGGGGGAAACCCATCGGAAACTGACACTTGTAAACATCCAGTTAAAAGCAACACTAAAGACAACAGAACTCTTTGCAACATTAAAGACAACAGAGCTCTTTGCAGCTTTGCTCACCAGCTACAATGTCCCATGTAGGAGAGGGGAAAACCCATCTGAAACTGACACTTGTAAACGTCCAGTTAAAGGCAACACTGAAGACAGCAGAGCTCTTTGCAACATTAAAGACAACAGAGCTCTTTGCAGCTTTGCTCACCAGCTACAATGTCCCATATCAGAGCAGGGAGGATTGGGAGGAGAGGGAAAAATCCATCTGAAATGGACATTTGGAAACCTCCACTTAAAGGCAACACTAAAGACGACAAAGCCCTTTTCCCTTTGCAGCTTTGCTTACCAGCTACAGTCTCCTATATCAGAGTGGGGAGTGTTGAA
The DNA here is from genome assembly GCA_015227895.2 of Colaptes auratus. NCBI lineage: Eukaryota > Metazoa > Chordata > Aves > Piciformes > Picidae > Colaptes > Colaptes auratus. Next base: position 17,203,125 of record CM037647.1, on the reverse strand, counting down.
AGGAGAGGGGGGAAAATCCCTCTGAAACTGACGCTTGTAAACCTCCAGTTAAAGGCAACACTGAAGACAGCAGAGCTCTTTGCAACATTAAAGACAACAGAGCTCTTTGCAGCTTTGTTCACCAGCTACACTGTCCCATATAGGAGAGGGGAAAACCCATCTGAAACTGACACTTGTAAGCATCCAGTTAAAGGCAACACTGAAGACAGCAGAGCTCTTTGCAGCTTTGCTTACCAGCTACAATGTCCCATATCAGAGCAGGGAGGGTTGGGAGGAGAGGGAAAAATCCATCTGAAATGGACATTTGGAAACCTCCAGTTAAAGGCAACACTGAAGACAACAGAACTCTTTGCAACACTAAAGACAACAGAGCTCTTTGCAGCTTTGCTTGCCTGCTACAGTGTCCCATATCAGAGCAGGGAGGGTTGGAAGGAGAGGGGAAAAATCCATCTGAAATGGGACATTTGGGAATACCCAGTTAAAGGCAACACTAAAGACAGCAGAGCTCTTTGCAACATTAAAGACAACAGAGCTCTTTGCAGCTTTGCTCACCAGCTACAATGTCCCATATCAGAGCAGGGAGGTTTGGGAGGGGAAAATCCGTCTGAAATGGACATTTGGAAACCTCCAGTTAAAGGCAACACTAAAGACAACAGAACTCTTTGCAACACTAAAGGCAACCGAGCTCTTTGCAGCTTTGCTTACCAGCTACAATGTCCCATATCAGAGCAGGGAGGGTTGGAAGGAGAGGGGAAAATCCATCTGAAATTTAGCAGCTTGGGGATGGGAGGGGGAGGTGGGGGAAGAGGGGAAAAAAAACCCCACCCCACCAACCCCAAACGTTTATAATCAGCTTGAGAGCTCAGTGGATTTGCGAAATCGTTTGGGATTAACAGGCTATTGATTGCTAATAAAACAATATTTAGCTTTGTCTGGGGAACAGCAATGGAAAAAGGTGTGGGCACCTTGTCAAGCAGGAGCCATTGAGGCGGGCTGATGGGTTAAGTGTGGGGGTCTGAGTGGCAGCGTGGGTGCCCGGGCTTCAAGGAGGACTTGTCAGTTGTTAGCGGGGCCGGTGAAAGGAAGGACGCCAGCGCCTGATGGCTGGGGTAGCATTGATGCAAGTTAGCTGACTAATCAGATTGGAAAAGTCCCATGGTATTTGTGTCACTTTAATTTCCATCAAACAATCGGGGACGACAGCACTCTATTAAGGAGAGGTTGATCCAGAACTAAAGCTAAATAAATTAGGGTCTCAGTTTAATCAAATTATCCCTCTGCCGGCCTTGGATTAACCGGGGGAGACAGCGTCGGTCTGGGCCCTTGCCATTGGCTGCTTTATTTATTTATTAAAGGGAAAAAAGCAAAAAAAGGGGAAAAAAAGAGAGAAGAAGCTGGTGCAAAGAATGGGAGATTTACACACACACAGCTACTACTCATAATACCTCCAGGCAGCACCTAGGAAAGAAGCAGCGATTAATATTCATCAGGAGGCATTTGCAGTTTTGCTGGAAGGATGTTTCCCATTGTCTGGGTTTGCTTTTTCCACCTTAGTTTTTGGTGAAACAAACTGGAAAAAAAACCCACAACCAAACCCCAGTGAGCCCCCCCCCCCAAAAAAAAAAATCTCTCCACAAAACAGCTAAGCCCAGAGGAGTTGGAGCAAGCTGGCACAAAGAGTGAAAGGCTAACCTTGGTGAGTCTTTTGCTTGCCCCACAAGGGCTGGCTGCTCTAACAGCCAGTTGATTTACTGCATAGGGTACCTCTGCACGTTGCCATTTGGCTCTTCTTTGCTCCCATTGCTTGTGCAGGTTAGGCCACTCTTTAGCCACCCTCCTAAACTCTTCAGACCTCTGAGAGAAGCCTTTTGGGGGGCAGCTACATCACCTCTGAGATCATTTTTCCTGGTATAGTATCATAGTATCAGTCAGGGTGGGAAGGACCACAAGGATCAGCTAGTTCCAACCCCCCTGCCATGGGCAGGGACACTCTACACTAGATCAGGCTGGCCAGAGCCTCATCCAGCCTGGGCTTAAACACCTCCAGGGATAGAGCCTCAACCACCTCCCTGGACAACCCATTCCAGGGCTTCACCACTCTCATGGGGAAGAACTTCCTCCTCACATCCAGTCTGAATCTCCCCACCTCCAGCTTCATCCCATTCCCCCTAGTCCTATCACTACCTGAGAGCCTGAGCAGTCCCTCCCCAGCCTTCCTGTAGCCCCCTTCAGATACTGGAAGGCCACAATTGGGGCACCTTGGAGCCTTCTCTTCTCCAGACTGAACAGCCCCAACTCCTTCAGTCTGTCCTCATAGGAGAGGTGCTCCAGCCCTCTGCTCATCCTCCTGGCCCTGCTCTGGACACCTTCCAGCACCTCCAGATCCCTCTTGTCATAGGGGCTGCAGAACTGGAGGCAGTACTCCAGGTGGGGTCTCACCAGAGCTGAGCAGAGGGGGAGAATCCCCTCCCTTGCCCTGCTGGCCACACTTCTCCTGCTGCAGCCCAGGCTCTGCTTGGCTTTCCGGGCTGCAAGTGCACCCTGAGAGCTCCTGGTGAGCTTCTCCTCCCCCAGCACCCCCAAGACTGACTCCTCAGGGCTGCTCTCCAGCCAGTCCCTGCCCAGCCTGGATTGGTGCCTGGGATTGCCTTGACCCATATGCAGGACCCTGCCCTTGGTCTTGTTGAAGCTCATCTTCTCCTACAAAGTGTTTTCACTGTTTAGTCTTGAGAAGACTGGAGAGGGGATCTGATCATAGAATCAATAAGGTTGGAAAAGACCTCAAAGATCATCAAGCCCAACCTGTCACCCAAGACCTCCTGACTACTAAACCATGGCACCAAGTGCCACACCCAATCCCTTTTTGAACACCCACAGGTCTGTGAATATCTGAGGGGTGGCTGTCAAGTGGAGGGGGCCAAGCTCTTTTTGGTGGTGTGCAGTAATAAGATGAGGAACAATGGATACAAACTTGAACATAGAAGATTTCACCTCAACATGAGGAGAAACTTCTTTACAGTGAGGGTAATGGAGCCCTGGAGCAGGCTGCCCAGAGAGGTTGTGGAGTCTCCTTCTCTAGAGACTTTCCAAACCTGCCTGGATGTGTTACATTACAAGAAGGATATGGACATGCTGGAAGGTGTCCAGAGAAGGGCCATGAGGATGAGCAGAGGGCTGGAGCTGCTCTGCTGTGAGGACAGACTGAGGGAGCTGGGGCTGTGCAGTCTGGAGAAGAGAAGGCTCCGAGGTGACCTCGTTGTGGCCTTCCAGGATCTGAAGGGGGCTCCAAGAAAGCTGGGGAGGGACTTTCTAGGTGTCAGGGAGTGATAGGGCTGGGGGGGATGGAGCAAAACTAGAAATGGGTAGATTGAGATTGGGTGTGAGAAGAAGTTGTTCCCCATGAGGGTGGTGAGAGCCTGGCACAGGTTGCCCAGGGAGGTGGTAGAAGCCTCCTGCCTGGAGGTGTTTGCAACCAGGCTGGATGTGGCTGTGAGCAGCCTGCTGTAGTGTGAGGTGTCCCTGGCCATGGCAGGGGGGTTGGAACTGGCTGCTCCTTGAGGCCCCTTCCAATTCTTACAAGTCTGTGATTCTGGGAAAGAGGAGTCTGTGTTCAGCCTTCAGCTGAGAGAGTAAGAAAGGTGCAAGAACATCACTGTTGCTAATGAGCTTTTACTTATAGTAAGGCTCCTTTGTTTCTGTACCTCTTTCTGTTGCACCTAGCACTGCTGCAGCTGTGCTTTTACATTGCTAAGTGATCCCAGACTCACAGGATATTAGGGATTGGAAGGGACCTCTGAAGTTCGAGTCCAACCCCTGCCAGAGCAGGACCATAGAATCCAGCACAGGAACACATCCAGATGGGTCATGAAAGTCTCCACAGAAGGAGACTCCACAACCCCTCTGGGGAGCCTGTTCCAGTGCTCTGTGACCCTCAGAGTGGAGAAGTTCCTCCTCATGTCGAGGTGGAACCTCCTGTGCTGTGGTTTCTACCCACTGGCTCCTTGTCCTACCCTGGGGTGCAGCTGAGCAGAGCCTGTAATGCAATGCTTTGTGAGAGCCTCAGGGCCACACATCTTAAAGACTGCCCAAGACTGCTTTCTGCAGAGAGTTTGCATCATGGATTTAATCAAAGATGCAGAAATACTGCTGAGGGTGGACTGAGCATAGGAGGTGATTCTCTCTGTGCTTCTGGAAGCCCTTCTTGGTCAGGGCTGAGTCTGGCCCCCTGAGGAGTGCAGTGTAAAGTTTCAGACACTTTGGGCTTCTTAGAAAAAGCTTTTGGGAAGCTGCCTTCAGTCTTGGTCTCCTCTTTTTGTAACCTCCAATGGTTTAAACTGGTAACAACATCAAAAAGAGAGCTACAGCTCTGGCTACCTGACTGACCAAGAAGTCATCTGCTTTCTTAATTTTTAAACATTTTCTCTCTTTGCCCTGTGTAAAATATATCAGGGGGGGGGGGAAAAAAGGTCACAGGCACTTAATAACCCCTCATAAAACACTTCATTTGGTTGCTGCACTGTTTCTATCAGCACACTCTCTTTGCTTTCCAGCACTAAGGGGCACAGTGAGCACAAAAGAGTGGTGCAGGTAGAGGGTAAAGTTACACATGCATAGAAACCAGGATGAAACAGAGTCCACAAGAGAGATCTCGATGCCACAGCTTGTGCAAAAGAAAGAAAACACCTCCCCAACCCCCCCCTCCCCCCTCCAACAGCCTCCCCAGTGCTGTGCTCTCAGATGTGGAAAAGGAGTTTGAGGTGCAGTAGAGAAATATTTGAAGTTTCTTCCCCTTGGCCCAGATGATGAAATACTAATCCATTACATTGTAAATCTTCCTGTACCATGCAAATCCCTTTACAAGGATTAGGAGATGGCCACAAAGATGATCATATTTCAGGGGGTGCCAGTGTAAAGGGCAAGGATTCCAACACAGTCTTCACCCAGCACATTCCACACGCCGACCCAAAAGCACAGGTGCTTTCCAAAGAGCCAGAATCTTGAGTCAAGCCATAACAGCAATAATCATAATAATGATTAAGAAAGGAAGATTTGGTTCCAAGGGCAGAGTCGCTCTGTGGCTCTCCAAGTGGGCTCAACAATAGCTGAGGGTGTGCAATAGAGCAAAGCCTATGCAATCAGTGACCCCTTGCCCCCTCGGAGGGGGAGAGGCTCAGTGAGGCACAAAGAAGCTGCTGTTCCTGCTTTGCTGCTATCAGCTCAGGCATCACTGACAGAGCAGCGGCTGCCCAACCTGTTTCTGTGATTAACTGCTGGAACAGGAGTAGAGGAAAAGTGTATTTTACTGTTCTGCAGCTTCTCTTTCCTTCACTGACTTAGAGCATAGGATCACAGGCTTGTTAGGGTTGGAAGGGGCCTCAAGGAGCAGCCAGTTCCAACCCCCCTGCCATGGCCAGGGACACCTCACACTGCAGCAGGTTGCTCACAGCCACCTCCAGCCTGGCTGCAAACACCTCCAGGCAGGAGGCTGCCACCACCTCCCTGGGCAACCTGTGCCAGGCTCTCACTACCCTCACGGGGAACAACTTCTTCCTCACATTCAATCTCAATCTCCCCATTTCTAGTTTTGCTCCATCCCCCCCAGCCCTATCCCTCCCTGACACCCTCAGAAGTCCCTCCCCAGCTTTCTTGTAGCCCCCTTCAGATCCTGGAAGGCCACAATGAGGTCTCCTGGGAGCCTTCTCTTCTCCAGACTGAACAGCCCCAACTCCCTCAGTCTGTCCTCAGAGCAGAGCAGCTCCAGCCCTCTGCTCCTCCTCGTGGCCCTTCTCTGGACACCTTCCAGCACCTCCAGAGCCTTCCTGTAATAGAGGCTCCAGAACTGGACAGAGAGCTCCAGATGGGGTACTGTGATCTTACTCTGTGAGAAAGTGCAGAAGCATCTGGCTTTGCCTGGATTCCTTCTGCACACTGAGGGGATGCAGCACTTGGCCTTAACTCTAATTTGAGGAGTAGTACTGAGACCCTGTGTAGGGAAAAAGTTCCATGAGGAGCATTGGTTTACACCACTGAGCAGTGCTTACAGGATGGGTGTTGCTCTGTCATACCTCTAGAAGCAATTGGATGTGGAATTATAAAAGCAAAGCAGGAGGGAATTTGTGAAGCAGCCTGAGTTAGTAGCTCTTGGGTGCTTTTTCAGACCTGTCATCCTGGTTTCCATGCCTAGATTTTTCATATCCTGTTGGATTTGCCTTTCATCTTGTGGGATTAGGCAAGGCTAACCTGTTTAATTAGCACCATACTTAAAAGCTTGCTTTGTTAGCTTCCAGAGATAGGAGGGCAAGTGAGAAGGAGACTGAAACTGCGTGGGAGTGGCTTACAAGTGCAGGTTGGGAAGCAGAGATTGTCATACAGGCAAGGAAATTCAGGCTTGCAGGTTTCCTTCTTTAATTCCATATCTCCCTCCTTTCTCTCTCCCCCCCCCCCCCCCTTTTCTCTTTCCTTACCAATCAATTCAAATCTCTCTATTTTTATATCCAGAAAAGAGCACTGAATTTACACTGTAGAACCAAGACAGCCTGGGGGCAGAGTGGCTGGAGAGCAGCCAGGCAGAAAGGGACCTGGGGGGACTGGTTGACAGCAGCTGAACAGGAGCCAGCAGTGTGCCCAGGGGGCCAAGAAGGCCAATGGCATCCTGGCCTGCATCAGGAATAGTGTGGCCAGCAGGAGCAGGGAGGTCATTCTGCCCTGTGCTCAGCACTGGTTAGGCCACACCTTGAGTCCTGTGTCCAGTTCTGGGCTCCTCAATTTAAGAAGGACATTGAGACTCTTGAATGTGTCCAGAAAAGAACAATGAAGCTGGGGAGGGGTCTGGAGCACAGCCCTGGGAGGAGAGGCTGAGGGAGCTGGGGTTGCTTAGCCTGGAGAAGAGGAGGCTCAGGGGAGACCTTCTTGTTCTCTACAACTACCTGAAGGGAGGTTGTAGCCAGGTGGGGGTTGGTCTCTTCTCCCAGGCAGCCACCACCAGAACAAGAGGACAAAGTCTCAAGCTGTGCCAGGGGAAGTTTAGTCTGGAGGTGAGGAGAAAGTTCTTCCCAGAAAGAGTAATTGGCCATTGGGATGTGCTGCCCAGGGAGGTGGTGGAGTCCCCATCCCTGCAGGTGTTTAGGATGAGCCTGTTTGAGGCACTTGGTGCCATGGTTTAGTTGATTAGATGGTGCTGGGTGAGAGGTTGGACTGGATGATCTCAAAGGCCTTTTCCAACCTGGTAAGTTAAGTTCCATCCCATCCCATCCCATCCCATCCCATCCCATCCCATCCCATCCCATCCCATCCCATCCCATCCCAACCCCAGCCAAGTCCCTGACACAGGCGCTTGCAGAGGCAGCAGGGAGGAGCAGAACCTCCACATTTGCTTTCCTTTGCCAACATCTCTGCTAGAAAAAGGTTCAACTAAATCTCTCTTTATTTGGTCGTATTTGGAACGCGACCAGTTCCCTGCCTGCGAGGCAGAGCAAACCTCCAGTGCCATCCCCGGTGCCAGGCTGCCGTCCTCAGGGCCGCGCATCCCAACGCGGCTCAATGGCGCCATCTGATGGCCACAGTCGATGCTGCAGCCGGAGCGGGAGGGCAGCGTTCGTAGGAAGGCTGTTCCCTACACGCTTTCCAGGGGCGGATGGGTAAGTGGTCTTTCTGAAGAGAAAAAGAGGGATTGAGGAGTGTGGAGAGGTGGAGTGGTTTGGCCTGTATGGTCAGGAGTCCTGAAGAAAGGGCTTGCGAGTGCTGGTGGATGAGAAGCTCAGTATGAGCTGCCACTGTGCACTTGCAGCCCAGAAAGCCAACCAGATCCTGGGTTGCATCAAGAGAAGTGTGGCCAGCAGGTCGAGGGAGGGGATTCTTCCCCTCTACATTGTCCCCGTGACACCCCACCTGGAGTAGTGTGTCTAGTTCTAGAGCCCCTATTACAGGGAAGATCTGGAGGTGCTGGAAGGTGTCCAGAGAAGGGCCACGAGGATGAGCAGAGGGCTGGAGCTGCTCTGCTGTGAGGACAGACTGAGAAAGTTGGGGCTGTTCAGTCTGGAGAAGAGAAGGCTCCCAGGAGACCTAATTGTGGCCTTCCAGTATCTGAAGGGGGCTACAAGAAAGCTGGGGAGGGACTTTCTAGGGTGTCAGGGAGTGATAGGACTGGGGAGGATGGATTCAAGCTAAGGGAGGGGAGATTTAGATTAGACATTAGGAAGAAGTTGTTCCCCATGAGGGTAGTGAGAGCCTGGTACAGGTTGCCCAGGGAGGTGGTGGAAGCCTCATGCCTGGAGGTTTTGAAGGCCAGGCTGGATGTGGTTGTGAGCAACTTGATGTAGTGCAAGGTGTCCCTGGCCATGGCAGTGGGATTGGAACTGGATAATCCTTGAGTTCCCTTCCAACCCTGACAATTCTCTGCTTCTAATGCTATCCACTTCCTCACCTGGTTTCTCCATCTCTGGCACAGGAGAAGCAGAGGTACCTCTGGAGTAGGTACCTGGGAAATGGGGGTGGGTGACAGCCAACTTGCAGACAACCAGCAAGAGTCCTTCTCAAAAGCAGCCCAGAGCAGAGCCCACAGTGCCAGGGCTGGGGGGAGCCAGCAGCTCTCTCTGGAGCTGCTGGAGAGGGTTTGGGGTGCATGGGTGGCCATGGGAGGCTGCATGGGTGCAGGTGGCTCAGAGCAGTGGGGATCTGTTTGGGAGGTGGCATGTCATTGGTTTTTCTGTGTATAGGAAGTGTTGATTTCTCCAGTAAAAGCTGTAGGGGAAGGTCAGGTTTGTTCCATGGCCACTTTGCAGTGGTAGCAAGGGGAGGTGACCTGCCCTCTTTGTCTCTGCTCTGACTCAGATGACTGTAAGGGCAAGAACTCAGCTCAGTTCTGGTCCCTGTGCATAACAAGGTGCTGCCACATGAAACCCAGGAGATGAGAAAGCTTTGCCCAGGGCAAATTTCTTTGATTTGGGAGGATCCAGCAGTGCCATCACTTAAATGCCACCATAAGACCTTCATTCATGTAGATGGAACAGGCTGAAACAACTCCTTGGAGTTTATCTTTAAGGGGGTGTGGAAGTGCAGCCTTTGGTCCTTTCATGAGACCAGGGCTCTGCTCCAGGGGGTGCTTCTCACCTGCAAGCTGGGGCTGTGTGACTAGGCTTTAATGGAAGAGATGAAAACCCCTGTGGGCCACCAGGGATCTGGCTCTGAGCGTGGAGGTTTCTTCAGGGGGTCTACAGGCTCCAAGGTGGTGGCTGCCCCCTCCCTGGAGGTGTTCGTGGCCAGGCTGGATGAGACCTTGAGCAACCTGGGCTAGTGGGTGGTGTCCCTGCCTGTGGCAGGAGCGTTGGAGCTGCATGGTCTTGAATGTCCCTTCCAACCCAAACCATTCTATGCATCTGTGAACCTTAACCTGAGGGAAGTCTCCTTCCCTTCCTCCACTGAGGAAGATGAAGGGGATGAATAAAGTACACAAAGGAAGCAGGTGGCCTGTCCTTGCTGCAGTCCCGGTGGCTTTTCCCTTGCCTTCCAGCTCCAAGGTCCCCCAGAAGAGTATTCCCAGAGGCTGCAGAGAGGTGTCAAGGAGAGGCAAAGAGATTTCCTGAAACCAGAGGCCCGGTGGGGACGGACGTGCGAGAGGCTCGGATCGATAGCTGCGCTTCTGAGAGCCTCCTGCCTGCCTGGATCAGCGATAATGGAGGGGTGAGCTCATTGCTGAGAGGGCACCCGAGCCAAGGGCAGCCTGTCTGCCCCGCAGGAAGGCTGCAGAGCAGCTCTGGCAGCGGCAGTGCCTGCGGCAGGAGGCCACCAGAGGGATCTGTGTCACTGCCTCTCTCTGCGTGGGCTGCTGCTTTGGTGTGGAGGTGTGGCAAGGGTTGGTTTTTCTGGTGTCCCCCTCAGGAGAAGGACACAGGGCTGTTGGAGTGAGTCCAGAGGAGGGTCACAAAGGGCATCCAAGGGCTGAAGCACATCTGCTAGGATAACAGGCCGAGGGAGCTGGGGGGGTTCAGCCTGGAGAAGGGAAGACTCCGGAGGGACCTCAGAGTTGCCTTCCAATACCTGAAGGGATCCTACAGGAAGGCTGCAGAGGGACTTTTCATGAGGGTGTTCAATGACAGGACAAGGGGGAATGCTTGGAAGCTGAGGAAGAAGGGTTGGAATAGGGTTGGACTGGATCTTAGGAAGAAGTTCTGCAGTATGAGGGTGGTGAGACTCTGGAACAGGCTGCCCAGGGAGGTTGTGGATGCCTCCTCCCTGGGGGTGGTCAAGGCCAGGTTGGATGAGACCTTGAGCAACCTGATCTAGATGAGAGGTGTACCTGCCCACGGCAGGGGGGTTGAGACAAGATGACCTTTAAGGTCCCTTCCAACCCAAACCATTCTGTGATTCTCTGCTGTTGGAGATGGGAGAAGAGCAAATTCCATCAGGGTGAAGGTACTGGTAGGTTAAGTGGTGCCTGCTGGGGCTGTAGATGAGGCTGTAGTGTCCCTGGGCCACCACAGTGGGATGCACTGGGAAGTCTGTGAGCTTTCTGCCTTCCCTTCTCCCACCTTGGCCCCATAATTAGTCCTCTAGGTCACACAGAGTTCTTGCAGGGCTTTCAGTGCTGAAGACTTTGCTTAGCTGTGGGAACCTGGGGGGCTGGGGGGGCAGGAAGAGGATAATTCCTCTGCAAATCCTACTGGCCACGTTCCCCCAGTTCCCCTGGGAGGACCTTCCACTAGCTCAGGTCGCTCAAGACCTCATCCAATCAGGCCCTGAGCACCTCCAGGAAGAGGGCATCCACAAGCTCCCTGGGCAACCTGTTCCAGTGCCTCCCCAGCCTCACTGTAAAGAATTTCTTCCCAATAGACTTGTCCATACTGTCTGTGCTCCCCTCCCAGTGTGTCACCCAGGGCTGAAGCCACAGCTCTCTGGGCTCACCCAGCAGGCACAGAGCTCCAGGTTGTTGAGAGGGACACATGACAAATTACCCTGGACATCTGTGCCAGCCTGTCCCAGAGCTTTGTGGTGAGGTATTTGGCGAGGAGCATCTCCTGCCCCTCCTGGCTGCTGTCCCTAATGGATGGCCTGGGCAGCAATTAAGAGGCAGAGCAGGGTAGGGAGAGCTGGCCCCAGCAGCACTTTGAATTTATGATGTACTTGTGCTTGGCATCAGCAAGGTCTGAGGAATGTCTCTGCTGGGGGAAGGTTAATGTTCCCTGGCTGGAGACAAGGCAGTCTGGCCCTTGCTCAGGGCACCACCAAGTCTGCTGAGCAGTGGCTGCGTGGAGGCTCCCGCGGCCCGAAGGCAGACGCTTCGTCACTGCACTGCGCCCAGGGGATGCTGAGGCCGAGCCAAAGCTGAGCCTTGCAGCCAGGCTGAAGTAAGCAGCATTCCTGCACCCCCCCAGAATAAGCCAGAGAGGACTGCTGCTGAGCTCCAGGCGGTTTCCAGGGTTGGAGGCCACATCCATGGGTCATGAACAGGGCACAGAGTGTGGAAGGTGGTGGCAGACTGTCACTCACCTCCTGCTCTGGTGAAGGGGACTGCTTGGGATGTCACTTTCGGGGGGCACAGCAGATCCCCTAGGAGTGAGGAGGACTGTAGCACCTCTTACAGTCACCTGTCAGCATCTCACTGCCTGGTGCCTTGAGTTTGCCCAAACCTGGTCCTCTGTGGCTTTAGAGGAGGAAAAAACTTGAACCATATGGTTCAGGTTCATGAAGCAGGACAGAAATAGCTCTTGGAGCCCTTCCTGACTGAGAAGGGATCTTGGCATTGCTGAGCAATAGTTATGGGGTGGGGGGCAAGAGGATGGGGCTGGACTCTTTTCAGTGGTGTCCACAGACAAGACAAAGGGGCAGTGGGCACAGCCTGGAACCCAGGAGGCTCCAGGTGAACCAGAGGAGAAAATTCTTCGGTGTGAGGGTGCTGCAGCCCTGGAGCAGGCTGCCCAGAGAGGCTGTGGAGACTCCTCTGGAGAGATTCCAGCCCCACCTGGGCACTGTGCTCTGGGGCCAGCTGCTGCGGGTGCCCTGTTTCAGCAGGGGGGTTGGACTGGACGATCTCCAGAGGTGGCTTCCAGCCCTCACCATGCTGGGATTCTGCAGTTCTGTGGAACGGGGATAAACTTCCCCTCCCGCCGCCTGGTTTTGCACAGACCGAGGGGTGTTGAGGACTGCGGGAGCCATCCGGAGCTGCCACTAGAGGCTGCTCACAGACCGAGCTGCAGGCTGGGGGCTGCCAGGGCTGCGGGGATCTGCAGGGCCAGGGCACGGCCTTTGCTCCAGACTCAGCTCAAGGACTACCCAGTGCCCGGCTTTGAGGCAGGTGCCAAGGAAAGGTGTTCCACAAAGCTCTGGTTTGGGCCACCAATGCCTGTTGCCTCCTCTGGCACATCCTGGCTTTGCTGCGCCCTTGGTTGTCAGGGTTGCCACCAACTGCTTGGCAGCTCTTGGTGGCGTGAGAGATGCTGAGGGACAGCAGTTGGGTCTCAGAGGCAGGAGCAAGCCTGGCAGGTTGGTCCTGCTCTCCTATGGGACAGCCTAGCCAGATGGGCACATGGATTGATGTTGAGAGGGGGAACTGGGACACTGGTGGGGGCTGGAAGGGACCTCTGGAGATCATCTAGACCACCCCCCCTGCTAAAGCAGGGCACCCACAGCAGCTCACCCTGGATGACTATGGCCAGGTGGGGTTGGAAGCTCTCCAGAGGAGGAGACTCCACAACCTCTCTGGGCAGCCTGCCCCAGGGCTCCAGCACACTGACACCAAAGCAGCCTCTCCTCACACAAACACAAGCATGTGCTCACCAGGGGGGAGTGCAGGAGCTTCACTTCCAGCCCCCAGGCAGATGTCCAGGCTCCCACTTCCCTCTGTCCTGTATTCTTGGCTGCTGCCAGCCTGGACTGAGCCCAGAGCTTTGAGGTGGGAACACCATCCTCTCTGAAGCCTGAGCCCCGCTCTCCCATGCAGGGCTTTGTGGAGAGGCATGGGGAGCCCAATCATGCAGCCTGGAAAGACTCCCCTTGCAACGGTGGTGCAGGATCAGGCCCTCAGCATCTCTCATGTGGAGACACAGGGCAGGGTGCTGAGGCGAAGTGCCCCAGCTCCAGCCCAAATCCAGCCCAGCTGCTGCCCACTTCCATGCGAGGTGGAGGAGCTATTTGCACCTTCCTCGTGTGTCTGCAAGACACAAACCAGACCTGCCTTGGGCTGCCTCAGCCCCGGGACTGTGTCTGCTCCCATGTAACCCTCTTGCTTCTGCCAAGGTTTGGTGGAGCATTTGGGGCTTCCTGATGGTGGAAGGCTTGGAGAGCAACACTGTGAAGCAGCAGGGTTAGAAGAGGTGGAAGAGGAGAGAAAAAGACTAAGGGGCTGAAACAGCAGCAGGAGAACAGAACAGCATCTCACTGCACCTCCTCCAGCTCTGCTGCCCACACCAGGCTTGGCACGTCCCAAGCATCCATCCCCATGGCTGCAGGGCAGGCAGAGGAGCTGTGTCCTCCCCCAGCAGCAGCAGCAGCCACAGATGTGCGCTGGTCAGGATGCAGCTCTGTTCCCAGCAGGACTGGCTGTGACTCAGAGAGTGCCTCAGGGGAACAAACCAGATGGATGCCTTTTTGTTGTTTGCAAATGGAGCCACTTTATACCGTGGAGGGCTGCTGGAATGCACCAAGATGTTTTGTAGACACCACAGCACCCATGGGGGATGGTGGTACTGAGGAGGAGAAGGAGGGTGGCAATTAGTGTGGGCTGTGGGCAAGATGGGAGCAGCTGGGTCATGCCATGGGCATCTGAGGGGCCAGCTGGATTTGGGTACAGTCAGATCCACATCAGCACTGTTGGAGCAAGTCCAGAGGAGGCCACAGCAATGATGCAAGGGCTGGAAGCCCTTTGCTGTGAGGACAGGCTAAGGCAGTTGGGGTTGTTCAGCCTAGAGAAGAGCAGGCTCCAGGGAGACCTTCTCATGGCCTTTGGCACTTAAAGGAGCTTCTAAGAAAGAAGGGGACAGACTTTAGAGCAGGGCCTGCTGTGACAGGGCAAGGGGTGATGGTTTGGAACTAAGAGAGGGAGACTCAGACTGGAGAAAAGAAAGAAGTATTTGACACTGGGGGTGGCGAGACCCTGACCCAGGTTGCCTGCAGAGGTGCTAGGTGTCCCATTGCCTACACTTAGGGCAGATATGGGGCCAAACTCCAGCAGTTGCTCTACCACCCCTCCCCAGCAGAGAAAAGGGGATCAGGAGAGAAGAGCTGTTGGCTGACATGAAAATGGATTCAATGAAACAGCCAAAATAAACCCAACATAAAGCAAAGAAAGTTATCCTCAGCCCAGCAGAGGTACAGCAGTCCATGGGAGCAGGAGGGGGAGCAGGAGACGACACAGCAAAAGCAGGAAACCTCTCTGTTTATACTGAGCATGGTGCTCCTGGCCTGGGCTCACCTGTAGCCAATTCAGGTCAGCTGCCCTGGCTGACTCCACACTGCTAAGGGCCTGCAGCCCGTGGCTGGCCTGGGAAACCAGGACACCCATCCCTAGACAGATTCAGGGTCAGGTTGTCTGGGCTCTGAGCAACCTGCTCTGGTGGAAGATGTCCCTGCTCCCGGCCAGGAGAGCTGGACTAGATGACCTTTGCAGGTCCCTTCCCACCCAAACCCTTCTGTAGTTCACCAAGGACAGCTGCTGGAGGGGAGGATTTTTGTTTGCACACTCGCCCTGGTGGCATGAAGTGTGCTTGTTGGGAGGCATTTTCTCCTGCCTTGCTCCTGCCCACACATCTCTCTCCTGGCAGGAGCAATACCAAGGGGCTCCCAGCATGATGGATGAGGGTTGCAGCAGCCTGGGTGGGGGTAAAGCCACAGCAGGGTAATTACCTCTCTTTGTGGATGGTGGCTTCGTTAAAAAGAAAGAAATGAAGGATCCTTAAAGGAGAGGCAAGGGAGAGAGACACAAACCCCATCCTTGGGGCAAGGCAGACAGATGAGTAATGGAGCCCTTTGAGTAAGTGCCTGCCCGGCCAGCTCTGAGTCACTGAGCAAACAGCACCAGCCTGGAGCCGGCCTGGGCTATTCTTAGCTCCTCAGCCATCAGGAGATGCTGCTGAGGAAGAGGAGGCAGGTTAAGGGGTGTCAGCAGGGGGAAATGTTTGCTTTCCCCCCCCAGGCCTGAGGCTTGGTTGCAGTAACCCAGACTGGAGATGACAAGTGTGAGGATGAGGAGGGTTGGGAGAGCAGATTGAGTTTCTCAGGGAGCTGGAGGAAGAGAAAAGGCACCTGGGGAGCTGGGGGTGCTCCTTGGCTATGTGCATTGGGCCTGGAGGATCTCCATTCCCCTGGGCAGCAGGCAGCAGAGACTGAGAATCTCCCTGACCCACCCCTGAAGCATCCTCCCTTCCCACAACCCAGCAGGTCCCACTTGGAACTTCTTGAGAGCCATCTCCTCCAAGGCCGCCTGATGTCCCTGCTGCAGCCAGGGTTGCATCAGCAGGGAAGGGAGACGGCCAAGAGGTGCTGCAAGGCCTGGGCTCTCCTGGGCTTGGCCTCTTTCTAAATAAAGCATCTCCAGTCATCTCCAGCTCAGCCCAGAAGCCTGGAAAACTGAATGACATCATCTGGGTACCGCCAGCAGATGGTGCTTCCACTCAGACAGCGGGTGCACGGGTTTCAGCTGAAGGGAAGAGTGCGGCCAGGCAGCGTTGCTGGGTTTAGCCAACCCCCCCAAACTGCCCTTTCTCCCTGCAAAGGGCCTGGCCAGGCAGCTGACCCTCATTGTGGTCTCCACTCTCACCAGGGAATCCCAGCCAGCTACCTCAGTGCCCTTAGAGGAGCCTTGCACCCCAGGAGGGACCCCAGCAGCACCTTGCCTCTCCAAGCCAGCTTTGCTCCAAAGCTGCAGCAGCAGCAGCAGGGACAAGCCCAGGGCCTGGCCCATCAGCTCCATCAGCACTCATGGCTCACAGCAAGGGAGCTGCTCACATGGTGGCTGGGGGCTGATGTGGCCAACCACACGACAAAGCAGGTCCTGGGCTGTGATTCCAGAAGAGAGGTCCCAGGTGGGAGTTTTGGGACTCCAAATCAAGCCCTGTCTGCATCTGCTTCCAGGTACCTCAGCCCTTTGTGAAGTGACAGTACAATCACAGGACCATTTTGGTTGGAAAAGACCTTTAAGCTCATCAAGTCCAACCATTATCTACCTCTACCAAGTCACTGCTAAGCCATGACCCTCAGCACCACCTCTCTATGTTGTTCAAACGTGGCCAGCCAGGGAGATTCCACCCCCCCACCCCGGGGGAGCCTGTTCCAGGGCTTGAGAAGCCTCTCAGTGAAGAAGTTTCTTCTAATATCCAACCTAATTCTTCCCTGATGCAACTTGAGACCATTTCCTCTAGTCCTGTCACTTGTTACCATGGAGCAAACACTGCCCCCTGCCCCCCCACCTGGCTGCAGCCTCCTCTCAGGGAGTTGTAGGGAGACAGAAGGTCTCTCCTCAGCCTCATTTTCTCCAGATTAGACAACTCCAGTTCCCCCAGCTGCTCCTTGCCTGATGTGTGCTCCAGGCTTTGTGGAAAGGAAGGTCAGCAGTGACAGAAAGGTTTTGTGTCCCTCTGGCATCCCACAGGTGCAACCCCCCCAGGAGCCCAGAGTTGCTCGGCCAGGGGACGGTAGCCTGGTGGCACTGCAGTGGGACATGGGGGGTGGGGGGCAGGATTTCCCCCTTGCACTTGGAGTTTGGCTGCAACTCTGCCTTCCTGGGTGGCCTTTGGCAAAAACCCTGCTGCCTTTGCTCCAGGTTTCCTCTTTGTCCAAGCTGTAGCCAGTGGGATTCTCCTCTGAGTTCCAGAGCTCTCTGGGTTTGGTAGGGCTGATCCCCACCTGCAGGGGTATGCAGGGAAGGAAGAATCAAGCCCAATAACAATAATTGCTTTTCTCCTTCCCCTGGGTGCTGTAAGGATTAGCTCATGTTCAACAGAACTCGCTGTGAGTGCTGAGCATTGTGCACGCCTTGGGTCGTTCCAGGAGCTCCGGTGGCTTTCCAGGGAGTGATGGAGTTTTTCCCCTGGCTGGCATGGAGCTGCAGGGAAGTTGTCACAGCTCAAGGTGAGCAGCATCGATTTCTGTCAGGCTTGGAGTGTAGGGCAGCGCCTGCAGCACAAGAGCAGTCCTCACCTTGCTTTCCATCAAGCTGGGAGGAAACCAACAGGGCTCTGGAGGAACATGCATCCCCTGGCGGGGCTCAGAGCCCTCCTAAGGGCTCATCTCACCGGCGTGGCAGTGGCATCTCCTAGACACACTCCTTGAGCAGGAGGTCCCACTAGGAGCATTGAATGACACAGCTGCAGCATTGCCTGAGATCCTGTCTGCAGCTGGAGCCAGAGACCAGGTCCCAGGCATGAGATGGCTTGGGGTACAGGCTTGAGCGTCCTGGCTTGAGCAGGGTGCAGGCGTGGGGGGGGCGCTTCATGCGCCTTCAAGCCTGAACCACAGCACCTCCATGCACCAGGAGCAGTGACACTCCTGCAAAGTGTGGAAAAGCAATGCACATTACCCAGTGCTGGCAAGCCTTGCAGGGATGATAAATTCTATTTTCCAGGCTCCACTCCTGGAAAAAGGTCCCAGGTCCTCCCGGGAGAGGAAACTGGCTTGCGGCCGGCTCAGCCCCTACCCAGCGACTCCAGCAAACGCCCCTCCTGAGGACCCCCCTGCTCTCTGGGCAGGGGTAGAGGGAGCTGAAACTGCTTCATCTGCCAGCCCCTGCCACCTTGCTTCTCCAAGCCCTGCCAAGGAGACAGGACTGACTTTCGTGACCCCTTCTCCCCGCGCTGACTCAGCCGTGCCCCCGCGGTGGGTGGCCGCAGCCCGGGGTGGGGCGGTGTGAAGGTAAAGGCAGCCTGGACTGGCAAGCTTTCAAAGAGGCCACAAGCTAAATAAATAGCCAGGGCCTATTGCAGGGCTGCTGCTATATTTAGCTCCAGGAACATTTATTTATAGGCTTGGCAGCCACTCGCAGTCAATAAAAGCCCGAGAGCTGGAAAAAGGACGTTCCTGGGTTTCTCGTTGCAGTAATGCTTTCTGCTCTGCAACCCTCGAGGAGCCAGAGGAGAGGCAGAGCCTGGGCAGGGGGAGGAAGCTCTGCAGGGTGGGCTTCAAGTTTGGGTGGGTGGGGTTTAGGTTTGGCTATCCTGAAGAAGAGTGGACTGAGAGAAGATCTTCTCGCTGCTGATCAATAGCTGTAGGGACCAGACTCCCTTCAGTGGTGGGACAAGGGATAAGGACAAGGCACAAACTGGAACCAAGGATGAAGGAGGTTAGAGGGAGGAGGAGGTCAGTCTCATCTCACGTGCAACAAGTGAAAGGACAAGAGGAAAAGACCTCAAGCTGTGCCAAGGGAGGTTCAGGTTGGCTATTGGGGACAATTTCTTCACAGAAAGGGTTATCAGGCTCTGGAACAGGCTGCCCAGGGAGCTGGTGGAGTCACCATCCCTGGAGGTATTTAAAAGGCACGTGGATGGGGGCATGGGTTAGTGGTGGCTTAGCAGTAGGGGTGGGACAGTGAGCTCTCAATGAGTGGTTGGACTTGATGATCCCAAAGGTTTCTTCCAACCTCAACAGTTCTGTGACTCTATGAGGAAAAACTTCTTTGCTGTGAGGGTGCAAGAAGGTCTCTCCCCTCCTCAGCCTGAACACCTCCAGGCTGAACACCTCCAGTTCTTTCAGCTGCTCCTCACTAGCCCTGCTCTCCAGACCCTCCCCCAGCTTTGTTTCCAGTCTCTGGACATGTCCCAGCACCTCATTGTCCTTCTTGTAGCGAGGAGCCCGACCCTGAACCCATGCTCAAGGTGTGGCCTCACCAGCAAAGTGCAACAGCAGCCGGATGAGGGGAATCGATTTATGCCAGCCCAGGGGAGTCAGCCCTGCCCGTGGAAAGGAGCCATGGGGATGATGTCCCTTCTGCTTTTGTGTCAATAAGTGCTTCAGAGCTCTGGAGCCAGGGCAGCAGGGAGCCTGCTCACGCTTTCTCCTCCCTCCCCAGCAAACCTGCTGCAGAAGGGAGCAGGGAATCACTTCCACCAGCCTCTGCTCCAACACAGCCCAGCCAAAACGGGGCTGCTGCTGTGGGGAAGAGGCTCAGCTGGCTGTGGGAGGACTGGGGAGTGTCTGCAGGGTTTGGCTGCCCGTGTGTGGGGCTACACCAGGGCAAGAGGAAGCAAAATAACCCCCAAATCATTGTTATTATTAATAACAGAATGTATTTCAATGCAAACACTCCATGCCTTTATGCTCTTTAGCTTGGCAATCTGTGCCACCCCTCACATGCTCATCTACTTATCTGCAGCAAGACCTGGCCAGTCCTTTCCACTTAGAAAGAGGCTGCTCAGGTGCCTGTCTGGAGCTTCAGGGCTGTGACTCACACACCTGGGCCATCAGAAACCCTCTGAGTGGCTCTTTATAGCCCATGGGCTCTTGAATGTCCTAATTAATTGTTACCCTTCAGCTCCTTCAGCCATGAGTCTTACTTCTGCTCTGAATCAGCCCAGCTGCAGCTTTCAGCTCCTGGACCCTATTCATAGATGTGGCTCTGGTTGTGTGTCTGGGTCTGGCTGTGTTTCCAGCTCTGGTTGTGTGTTCAGTTCTCCACAATCTCTGGCCCTCGTGGATGCAGCCAGAGGTCCCTCGCCCTCCCCAGCCCCCCCAGAGATGACCCTCCAGCCCCACCCTGAGCAGGTCTGGCCCCTCAAAAACCAAGACTGAGACCCAGCTGTTAAAACACCTATTTGGGTATTTATTACAACACGTTGTTCCAAGATACAAAAGAAAGGAAAAGAAAGTCGAGGGTAGAAAAGCCACTGCTGTTTACAGCCTCTGGTAATAAATAAAGGAAGAGGAGGCAGGGGCAGGGTGTCTCCCCACATCTGGTGTTGGCACTGGCGAGGAAGGGAGCATGGTGGGGCTGGCGGCCAGAGCCTCTCCTCCCCGCCTGGGAGTCCCCAGGGTGGGAGCAGACCCCCCTCCCCGTGTTGTGCTTGCTGAGGAAGGGTCTGATCCGGCAGGGACAAGGATGGGAGCTGAGAAGGCTCAGCCCCGGCGTGGTCAGGGACCTGCCTGCTCCCTCCCCGCCCGTGACTGCCCCCAAAGGCAGGTGAGGTAGGAAGGGTGACGCCGGACCGGGACCCCAGCGGGGGTCTGCCAGAGTCCCCTGAGAGAGGGGCGAGACCTGAGCTCTCTGCTCTCCGGTGCGGTCTCAGAGCAACCTCGGGAATGAGTTCAGCGCAGCGTGATGAGAAGGACCCAGCCCACGGCGGAGCAAAGCCATGACAGAGAAAAGAGACTGTGCCCAGGCCACTTGGAGAAGGGGGATGTCAAACCCTGCAAATTAAAATGACTCTTCATGAGGCTGGTGCAACAGGGAGTGTGTTTTGTACCATGGTGCAAACAGGGTTCCTCTTCCCTTCCCTGAAGTCTCCTCCTACACCTTACAACCTGGAAACCTCCAGGTTGTACCAGGAGCCCAGGACATGGGTGTGAAAAAGCAGCACCAGACTCTGTCTGCTTATGACACACCAGTGCTGGATAAAGGCCAAATCCAGTCCCAGGTGGGGAGCCATTTCCAGCCCCTTTCTGCATCCCTCCAGGTAGCAGAGCCCCTCACATCTCTCCTTGCTGCTCTGCCACTGGCTGCGTGTCCTCCCCAGACCGTGGTGTCCCTGAGCAAAGGGAGACCACTGGCATGAAGAGGACACTCAAGCCCCAAAAGCTCAGGGCACCTGGCTGCTATGGAGCATCGGTGCCTGGCCTTGGCCGGGCAGGGGGAGCTTTGCAAACCATCTCCCACAGCAGCGCAAGAAGCCCCTTGGAGATGCAAGCGGTAGAGGAAGGTGAGAGGACCAAACCTGGAGGGAGCTGACTCCATGGGCTGGGTGCCTGGCCAGCACTCCTCAGAGCTGCTACAAGAGCTTTTAGCCTGTGCCATTTAATCCTCCATCTGTGGTGCCAGTGGGATCCTGCCCATTGCTAACATGAGCACGGGGAAGAGGAGCTGCAGGAAGGGAAGAGTTCAGAGAATGGATCTGCCCCGGGTTCGGGTGTCTTTGTACCCTTAGGAAGCATCACCCTCCAGCTCCTCTGACAAGGGTTTGCCTCCCTGGGGCCTTGGGACAGCCAGGAGCTGTGCCAGGCTGCGGGGAGCAGAGAGAAGGTGTGCTGGGGCCTTGCGTTTATTCACAACAGAGAAACAAAGAGCAACGTACAAAGAGTAGGAAGCAAAAAAGTACAGAATCAGAACCATAATAATCATAATAATAATCATAAATACTCAAATCTATCATTCATAGATTGCAATGACAACACTGATAGCTTATTATCATTAGTATTAAGGGTGAGAGGGGGAAGGGGACAGCAGGAGTGGGGAGGGGGGTCTGGGGGACATTGTCTCCTAAGGGGCAGATGTAATGGGGATGGACATCCAAAGAAACAAGCAGACAAAGAGAAGGGCTGGGAAGGCAGCAGGGGCTGGGGATGCTGCTGCTGAGGCTGGGGACGAGCCTGCTCTGACCCAAGCCTCTGGCTCAGTGTTGCCGAGCTGATGGCTGCCCTCCTGCCAGCTTCACTCAGCCACCCAGAAGGGTGGTGGGGAAGGAGATGGCCAGGGGGCTTGGCCCTAGGGACGCTCAGGGGATGGGGGGGAAGGGGGTAATGTCCCCTCTAGCCTGAAGGAAAGCTGTGGTTTGCTCTGTCCTTTGTGTGCTGCAAAGCTCAACCACAGCAGCTGCTGTGGCCGTTGGGCACTGACAGCTTTGCTGGTTCCTTCCTCGAAAGGCCAGGCTTTTCCTCTCCTCTCCTCACACCTCTGCCACCATGGGGCCCTACCAAGACACACACTCTCAGCAGACCTGCACGGAAAGATGACTTTTGGTTCCAGGGAGCCTTTGGGTGGGGTCATCTGGCTGTGAGAGCCCATGAAAAGGCTTGGCTGAGAGATGATGGGAAGGACTACCAGCCAGCACATCCATCCTCAGGCTCACTCCCAGCTCGCTCTGATTCATGGACAAAGTGTCTGTCAGAGGCTGGTTCACAAAAATCAGCTAATTGCAAGCCACTGAGTGACCCTGGTGCCTCTGGGACAGCACTGGCAGGACACACTCAGGCAGGGCTACTCCATCAAACCATATTTGCTGGATGTAGCCTTAAAATATTGCACACAGGAGGGCTGCTAGAGCATGTGCCCAACATAAGGGGGAAGGAGGAATGCAAAGTGCATCAAAATGAGGCTGCAGAGGTGGGCCTTGGATGTCTTGTGGCAGCTGTGGTCTACCCAACTCAAAATCTGCTTCCCTTTGCTCCGATTTCAGAGGTTGATTTTTGTACTGCTACACCTAACCAGCTCCTGATAGCAGCTTGCTTGACCTGGGCCCAGCTGGTCCATGCTGGCACCAACCCTGGAGGACTATGGGATGCACAAAAGCTGAGTGGTATGGAGCAGAGGTCAGCAGGTGATGATGCCTGCCATGCTTGGGAAGAGGTGCTACCATCAAGGGCAGCAGGAGAGGAAGGGATCCAGCAGCACTGCTTGGGCAGGAGACAAATGACAGCAACCTGGGCTCAAGAGGCTTACTGGACAGAGGATGAAGCCTTTTCCCTTCCCTCCTTTGACTTGACATCGATGGTGGCTTAGGAGGCCCTGCTGTGAGTGCTGAATAGCTGCCTGGCTCACGGGGTAGACTCAAATGCCTACTGGAATCTGAAAAGGGAGCCTAGAAGATGGTGTCAGCATCCATTCATGGCCAGAAGGGAGAAACGTTCAGGCTGGCAACACTGAGCTGGTTTGAGGTGATTGCTGGAGGCACTACTGGGTGGGGTGGGCTCTCTAGGGATGCCTGTAAGATCTCTCACCCTCATCAAAAGCATTGTGGGAAGAGAAGCAGGCAGTCCCTGGCTCTCCAGCCACCCTTTCCCCTCCTTGCCACACCTCATGGCACCAGCAGGAGCATGTAGAGATCCCCAGCACCTCACCAAATGGCCCCATGGAAAACCAGGAAAAACTAAAGGCAGCCTGAGGAGAGCGAGGAGCTGCTGGGGAGCCTCAGCTCGGCTGCAGGCTCAGAGGTGGCTGGGAGAGCAACCAGCCAAAGCCAGCAGCCTTCCTCACACCGCCACAGCTCCTCACACCTCTGCTGTGCCTTCAGTTTTGAACCTGAGCTCATTTGGTTTTGCCACGTGCAGCTTGACTTCGAAAGGAACGACGCGAGGAGGACCGAGGGGAAAAGGGACCCAGAAACAAACCCCCTGACACGCCAAGGCTGACACAGGACACAGACATGCACGGACAGAGACCCCTGAGGTATCAGCTTCGCAAACTAGCGCAGGACGAGGGGGAAAGCGACGACAGCCACAGGGAGAGGAGTGCTTTGCAGCGGAGGCAGGGGAGTGCCTACAGCTCCAGAAAGCAGCTTCTCAGCAAGCCTGATGCTGGGCTTTGGGGGCAAGGGCTCAGCTCCCCACCAAAGTGAGGGGAAGCAGCCAACTGCCTCTGAAAACCGGTTGGTTGTGCCCACCCCTGTGTGCTTGCAGAGCTGTGTGTCAGGCTGGTCTATCACCCACTGGATAGAATAGGGGGGTGGTGGGGGCCTGGCACCTGCAAGCACACTCCCCAGGAGTTTCCTGGGTGTGAAGAGAAGGATGAAGGAAGCCTGAAAAAACACCACTCCCAAAGGGAAAATAGTGCCCATACCTCCCCCAAGCAAGCTGGCTGAGGCAGGGGGGAGCTGAGTGGCTGGGGCAGGCAAGATATCCTCTGACCAGAAATCCCAACTACCCCCAGACTCCCCTCCCTGCCTCCGCTGCGGCAGCTTCCAATGTAGCTGCAGGCGACACCCAGCACCCTTCCCTCCACACCCTCCCAAGCGAGGATAGGCAGCCCAGGAGAAGGGGGAGGGGAGCGCAGCTGGAGCAGGCTGATGGCTGGGATGGGGCCAATGGCTGGGGATAGGGAGGATGGCTGGGATTGGGTGACAGCCAGGATGGGGGATGATGACCGTGACGGGGACGATGACTAGGATGGGGATCAGCAAACAGAGACCAAGGGATGAAGAAGCGGCAGCAGCTTCCAGAATAGAGTTTTTTTTTTCTCTGGCTCAGTTTGTTGTAAGAAGTTTTTATGGTTTGCTCAGTTGCTTGTTCATTCATAGAAAAAGTGCCCAGGAGGGTCTCCGGTCCCCTTTGTCACTGTGCCCGGAGGGAAGAAGGTTGGGGGAGGAGGGGGTGTGGGGGTGGGAAAAAAAAACCAAACAACCCTTTTGTCGTCGACAGGAGCTAGAGAAGGAGCCACAGGCCTCAGATATTGCTTAGAAACTCGTATTTCAGATTTTAAATACCATACACAGTAAAAATAGAGCTGAAAGTACCGCCCCACATTGTCTGCAAATCATTGCCAGAATGAACAGCTTCAATAAATTAAACCCAAAACGAAACAAACAAACAAAGAAAAGAAACAACAATCCAAATATTATTTACCTCTCGATAAAAATCGCAGTAAAACCATTTACCTTGGGGTTTTGGTTTTTTTTTTCTCCTTTGTGTCTGTGTTTTCTGCCTCTTCTTTTTTTGTTTTTTTTTCCTGTGTGTGTTTTTTTTTTTCCCCTTTTTTTTTGTTTTGTTTTGTGTTTTTTTTACCTTTATATTATATATAATATATATTTATATATGTATAGGGCTGCTCCAGTGCAGCATTTTTAGGATAGTTAGCCAGAGAAACACGGGGGAGGGTGCTCAGTGCCCCGGGAGGTGGGGGAAGGGGCGGCTCGTGGCGTTCCCCCCACCCCAGGTGCTGTGTGCCCCGCGCCCCTTTTCCGCGGTTGAGTTTGACAGCCCAAATGTCAAGAGCTGGGGGGGAGTGGGGGGAGGGGCGGGGACCTTCTGGGGATGGGGGGAAACAAGGAGCAGGGTGGGACACTAAGCATCCTCCGTCGTGTTTCCCGGACTCTGACAGCCTCTTCTGCCTCCGCTTCCGTCTCCGCGCATGCGCTCCCGAAAATGCACGCGCAGGTATAAATATTCCCCCCCCCCCCCCCGGACCCCGGCCACCCCCCTCCCCTCCTCTCTCCCCCCCAGCTTAAATACCCACCCCACCCCATCCACTCCGCCACCCCCCCCGCCACCCCCCCGTCTCCGGGCACCCCGAGTGGGTGTCAGGACACCTCGATGATCTCCATGCTGCCCGAAAAGCTGGACTGTTTGCTGATTTTGCCCAGCTCTTCGCGGGCCCTGCCCTCCGACATGGTCTCCTCGAACTCCATCTGGCAGCTCCTCCGCTTGAACTGCTTCTCGGCGCCGGCTTCCTCATGCCAGCTGTGCCGCCCGTCCCGCGGCTCGGCCCGCGCCTTGTCCCTCAGTCTGATCTCGCAGCCGCCTGCCACCCCGCCGCAGCCGAACGGCGCCGGGTAAGGGCTGCCCCCGGCGAACAGGCTCCCGCCGCTCCCGCCGGTGCCGCCGGAGTCGACGCCGAAGTACCAGCCGGCCTCGCCCGACGGCGTGCTGGGGGACTCCAGGTGCACCCCGCTCCACGTGCTGCTGGTGCTGGTGGCGCCGGGAGCGGCGCTCGGTTGGGCGAGCCGTGGCGGCAGCCCGTCGTCGGCGCCGGGGCTCTTGCGGGGAGCGCTGGCCCCGCCGACGTTGAGGCTGAGCCCGTGTGCCGGGGATCCCGCGGCGTGCCGGTGCTTCCGCCGCTGCCTCACCTTAGCCTCCAGGAGCAGGTCCGGCCCGTTCGGCCGGTCGGGGCTGTCCGCCCCCGGGGAGAAGGGGCCGAGGCCGCCGGGGCCCGAGGGGCTGTCCAGCTTGCAGAGTTTTGGGGCGTCCCCGGGGCCGGGGGGTCCGGGCGGGTCCTGGCGAAGGCTGGGGGAGTAGGCGGACTTGATGTCCAAGGAGAAGGAGCGCTTCAGGCGGTTGGTGTCCTGGATGCGCTCGGAGGAGAGGTGCAAGCCGTTGAGCCCCTGCTGCAGGGTGGTGGGCGACAGGACCTTCGGGGCGCCGCCCTGCCGCTCGCAGTCACCGTGGGGGGGTGCCGCAGGGGTGCCTCTCGGCACCTCCTCGGCCTTCTCTGAGGTAGGTGGTGGGGGGGGGTGCCGGCTGCTCTCAGCCGCCTCCGCTGGGTCCTGCTGGGTGTCTCCCTCAACCCGGTCACCCTTTGACTTCAGGGCCTTGAGGAGCTTCAGGCTCCTCTCGTACTCCAGGAGCTGGCCCAGAAAGTTGAAGTTGGGCGAGATGGACGGGCGACGGTCCTTAACGAACCTGCGAAGAGACACGGACAGCCCCGGTTGGTGCTCGGCCCTTCGGTGGGTCACCCCTGCTCTCAGCATCTTTGGGTAGAAGCAGCACCACCCAAGATGATCTGACCACGCCCTCTGAAGAAAGGGGTGTTGGGGATTCGTGGGGCCTCAGGATGCCCCAAGGGTAGAGCTGGGACTGTCTCCTCCCTCCATGTTACCGCCCCAAGCCATTCCTCCTTGCACGCACTCGATGAAGGCAGGTTTAGTTTGGTTTCATTGGGAAACAGTTAACTGGAGACAGGACTGTAAGGAGCTCCCAACCTCTCCTTCTGGGCCCAGCCTGCTTTCCTTCCCGGCATAAGCTCTGCCTGCCCTGTGGGGGAAACTCACCTGTAGGCATCATCTGACGACATACCCATGGTCTTCATGATGTAGGCGATGGCGATGGTGGCCGAGCGGGAGATCCCAGCCAAGCAGTGCACAATCACCTGGCAGCTGGACACCTTGGCCTTGTCTGGAGCACGGCAGAGGAAACAGAGAGAAAAGCAACAGTGCAGTCAAGAGAGGGAGAGCAAAACGACTCCAGCCTCCTTCCCAGGCCCTCAACCCTTGTGTGTGAAAGGACAAGGGCTGCTGGAAGCAAGATCATTGAGAAAAGAAGAAGGGCTTTGAAAGCTGAGAAGTGGAAAGTCTGCAACCACTGTAACCACCAATGACTCATGCTCACCAATGAACTCAATGGACTTGTCCAGCCAGGGGAGCAGCTTCTCACAGTAGTTGTCATTGACAGGAATGCGCATGAAGTGACTATCACAGATGAAGTCTGGCTTGGGACAGGAGTTGCTGGCGTTGAGGACGTAGCTTATCCCGTTCTGCGTCATCAAGTCCTGGTGGGAAAGAAGAGATCCAACCATCAGCTGGGCTGGGGCAGCGCCGAGTGCTGAAGATCTGCCTTGCCATGCCCTCCTTTGCCTTTCCCCATCTCAATATTTGCTCCTGTGGGTCTCCCAGCCTTGCCTTGGCCTAGCTGATAGTGGGACAGCAGAGAGAAGGTTGTATTAATTTTGATGGCACAGGTTTGAACCTCAGCTGATCTTAGGAGGAGAGGCTGAGAGCCCCGAGGCTGATTAGTCTGGAGAAGAGAAGACCGAGAGGGGATTTAATAAATGTTTATCAATATCTGAGGGCTGGGGGTCAGGAGGCAGGGGACAGGCTCTGCTCACTGGCACCCTGGCATAGGGCAAGGAGCAATGGATGTAAGCTGCAGCACAGGAGGTTCCACTTCAACACAAGGAGGAACTTCTTCACTGTGAGGGTCACAGAGCACTGAACAGGCTGCCCAGAGAGGTTGTGGAGTCTCCTGCTCTGGAGACTTTCAAGGCCCCATCTGGATGTGTTCCTGTGTGACCTGTGCTGGATTCTGTGCTCCTGCTCTGGCAGGGGGGTTGGACTCGATGATCTTTGGAGGTCTCTTCCAACCTCTAACATCCTGTGATCTTTACTTTGGTCCAAATACAAGTAAGCAAGACCAAAGACACCTGGAAAGGGGGTCCCAGAGGAGACAATCCAAGGATTTAAGCAGGACAAGAACAGCAAAATACAAGAAAGAAACCTAAGCAAATCTCTGGCTGAAAGCTTTAAGAGTATCTGCCAGGGGAGAGAGGAGGCATCTCACCAGCAGTGGGGTGAGTCAGTGGCAGCACCCCATGTTAACCAATGTCAGTGCATGGCTTTGCTCCCACACTGCTCAGAAACACATCAGGATTTGTTCTCAGACTTGTGAATCATTCACATTTCTTCACTGTGAACACAAACTCTTGTGTGAGGGCACAGGCAGGTGGCAAGGGGAAACTTCTCCTCCCTCATTCTGGCACTGGGGTGAAACTGGACCAGAAAGCTGGAGACAGACTTTTGAGCTGGGCCTGTTGTGACAGGACAAGGGGTGATGGTTTGAACTAAAAGAGGGAGATTCAGACTGGAGGGAAGGAACAAATGTTTGCCACTGAGGGTGGTGAGAGCCTGGCCCAGGTGCCCAAGAGGTGAGAGATTCCTGGGACCATCCCAGGTCAGGTTGTCTGGGGCTCTGAGCAACCTGCTCTAGTTGCAGATGTCCCTGCTGACTGCAGGAGGGTTGGACTAGATGACCTTAAAAGGTCCCTTCCAACCCAAACCAGGCTGGGATTCTGGGACTGGACTTTTCTGCTTTGGCCACGTAATGGCCACCCTCACTGCCCATATTTCTGACTCAATAAATGCAACAGCAGAAGGGAGACCTTAGGTAAATAGGGTCAGATGACAAACTGCAACGAGGGGGTAAGGTTCAACCCATGAGTCACCCAGCAGGGAACTGGCTTGCTGGGTGCATACTGCTGCACCCACACCACCAACCTCCATTCCTTCCTTCCCAGGGCCACAGTCAGCTTCACCCTTGTGCAGTGCTGACCCCAAATTCATGGCTCACCTGACCCCTGCCTCTGTCCCCATCCCACCTGTACAGCTGGGGGTAGGTGGCTCATAAAAAAGTGGGGGGACACCTGTGCCAGGTGCTGGGTCTCAGTGCCTAATCTGGGCTATTCCAGGGAAGACCTAAAATGAAACAGGAGGAGAAAACATGGAGATGCAAAGAATCCTTCCACACATCAGTGTGTGGAGCCTCCATGTGGGAGGTCTCCTCTGCAACACCCTGGAGCAGGGAAGCATCATCTATGCATGGCTCCACACTTGACCCTGCTCTGCTTCTGGCCACACAGCTCCAAGAGATGGACACAGCCCTCCGAGGAGGTGGGGAGGGATGGAAAACATCAATTTCCCTGCCTGACATTGGCTCCCCAGGAGACCACACCAGGGTTTCGTCCCTGGCGTCTGCAGCCGGTTCCTGCCTGGCCCAGCAGAGTGCAGCCTTGGCTCCACGGAGTCAGCCCAGCTCCTGGGCTCACATTCCTGGCATTTTCCTCTCCCATTTCCTTCTACTCCCTGTATATAATTCCACTCTCCCTCCTTTCTGTCTCCAGCTCTGCTCTGGCGTCATGGTCCCTCTCCGCCCCTGCCTGCCCTGGGTGAGGACAAGGAGCCCTGGCTGGCTCCCTCCTGCCCACAGTAGCCAGGTGCCTGGCAGCATTTCCACTGCAATTCCTCCTTCTGTCTTCTTGACATGATCTTCCCTTTAAACAGAACTCCTACCTGGTGTGATGTCCCAGCACAGCCCTTCCAGCACCTGTCCCTCTTTTCTCCTGTCTCCTACTGTCTTTGGCTTCCAAGGAGATCCCAAGGTTGCTGACATTGGTGTTATCTCGCTGGCCAGGCAGGTGGGTGCAAAGCTGGCTCGTGTGTTCTTCCAGCTCTGCTCTTCTTGCCCCTGGGTGTGCTATAGGTACTTTGAGGTTGGTGAGACCCTGTCCCAGGTTGCCCAGAGAGGTGGAAGCATTCCAGGCCAGGTTGTCTGGGGCTCTGAGCAGACTGCTACACTTGAAGACATCCCTGCTCACTGCAGAGGATTTGGACTAGATGACCTTTACAGGTCCCTCACAACTCAAACCATTTTATGATTACACTTGGAAAGAGTCTGGCCACCCCAAAGCTCATCAATTATACAGAATTAGAATCATAGAATCAATAAGGTTGGAAAAGACCTCAAAGATGATCAAGTCCAACCTGTCACCCAAGACCTCATGACTACTAAACCATGGCACCAAGTGCCATGTCCAATCCCCTCTTGAACACCTAAATTAAGTGGGTTGGAAAAGCCTTTTGAGATCATCCAGTCCAACCTATCACCCAGCACCATCTAATCAACTAAACCATGGCACCAAGTGCCTCATCCAGGCTCTTTTTAAGCACTTCCAGTGATGGGGACTCCACCACCTCCCTGGGCAGCACATCCCAATGGCCAACCTCTCTCTCTGTGAGGAATTTCTTCCTAGCATCCAGCCTAAACTTCCCCTGGCACAGCTTGAGACGGTGTCCTCTCCTTCTGTCACTGGTTGCCTGGGAGAAGAGGCTGACCCCCACCTGGCTACAACCTCCCTTCAGGTAGGGCAAGACA
This sequence comes from Colaptes auratus, assembly GCA_015227895.2. NCBI lineage: Eukaryota > Metazoa > Chordata > Aves > Piciformes > Picidae > Colaptes > Colaptes auratus. Next base: position 17,172,864 of record CM037647.1, on the reverse strand, counting down.
GCTCATCCTGTCCAGTGCCACCAGGCTCTGCCTGTGCACTCCTTCCTGCAACCTCCTGGTAGGGTCAGACCTGCCACCCACGGTTCTCCCACCAGGCAGGAAAGGAATCCCTAATGCCCTCACTCCTCTCCATTGCTGGGGTGCCTGATGGGACAGGGCAGACACATCCCCTCAGCAGGGCCATACCTTGTTTAGGACATCCTTCTGGGAGCCCAGGTAGAGATGCGGCAGGATGCGTGTGGGGCCAACGTTGGCCACGGGCAGGCATGGCTGGGAGATGCTCATGGGCAGGATGGCAGCTGGCTTCCCCTCACAGAGCCCTGGGAAGCAGGACGAGAAGGTAGCAAAGCCTCCTGTGGAGAAAATGAGGACATTAAGCTCATAGCAGTGAGGCTGAGAGACCATCCAGTGTCTGCCACCCCGAGGCCCGGGCTGGGGCAAAGCGCCGATAACCCTGCGACAGTGAGAACAGAGCCTGGAGGAGCAAGAAGCCATCCGTGGGGGCAGAGCAGTGCAGACACCTTGTGATGACTGTGCCACACACATGGAGAAAGGAATGGAGAGCCAGCTCTGATTTTTCCTGCTGGAGATGGACATGAATGCACACATGAGGCATCCCACACCCTCCTGCTCCTCACGACGTCTTGGCTGCCTGCAGCCCTGTGAGGACAACCAGGGTCACCTTTGGATTGCCAAACCCAGCAGGACAGGATGAGGACAAGCAAGCCCACTGAGGCTCAAAGCTCCCTGGGTTGATGGAGCTCAGCCTAACCCTTGCCACAGCAGCCACACTTACACGTTGTGGCTTCTGAGAGATGTCACCTAGCCAGCCCTGCCAAGACCATGGCTTCCACCACAATGGACCAGAGAGACCAGAGAAGACTTTGGGGCTTGACTGCTTTTGATTGTCAGAGGCATCAGGATGTCCCCCTGGAGGTCCTTCTGAAAGTCCAAGGCTCTGCACTCAGGACCATGGGAATCCCTTGCCCACCTCCACAGCTAAGCAAGACCTTTTAATGAGTCTTTGGTAAGGACCTTTCCATTCAGTCTCCAGGAGCAGGGCAACCTTGTCACAGCCTCTATCTATCCTCTCCAGCACCTTCACAGCATTTCTTCTGATCCTCCTGCAGCACTTCCCTGGCTGCTGGTGTGACACCCAAGCTGTGATGGGGCATGCCTGGTGCTGCAGACAACCCATCCCAGATCTCTGAGAGATGAAGGTGATGGAGTAGCTGGAGGAGCACACAAAATCCCTTGATATCATCTGTGAACATCCAAGGTCCTCCATCACCATGCACCTCAGCAGCTCCCACTGCCCCAAGAGGAAGGGATCCTCCAACCAACCTCTTTCCTGCTCTCTCTGATGTATTCCTGGCTGGCAGCTAACACAGCTCCCAGCTTCAAAGCCCAGCCAAGCCAGGAAGGGTAAGAGTTAAAGCACCTTATCTTCTCCAGCACTTCCTCTTCTCTGGCTCCCTCTGAAATGACATCACCTCTCAACTGGGACATTAAATCAGAGGGAAAGCAGGAGGCCCAGCGCAGGTGCAGCACAGCTCCGGTTACTGCTCATCCTCGCACTGCCGAGGAGCCTGGCTCACAGGCCAGAGCCCCCTGGCCACGTGTGCCACCCCCCTGTGCCACCCCCTCCTTCACCCAGCGCTTCCCACCCCTCCCTGGTGCTTGGGGGATGCTCAAGCAGAAGCCCTGCCGGGGGGGTTCCTTCAGCCACCCCATGAGAGCCTGCAGCACACAGGGTCGAGTGGGGCTCAGGTGTGACCCCCAGACCAAACTACAGGGGCATTTCTCCAAAGGAACCTGGCATGGTTTTGGGGAGCAGGGTGCAGGCAAGCACAGCCCTGGGGACTGATCCCCATGTCCCCAGCCTCTTGTGCTCAGTCATACCCCATCAGGCGCTGCCCAGGGTTGTGCACAGCTTTGTGCTGCCCTTTCAGAGTAGTGGGGAGCATGGGGTGATGTCACAGCCAGAGCAGGCCAGGGCATGCCACTCTCTCTCCCTCACCCACAGCAGAGGCTCTGCCAGCCCTGCTCAGGGAAGTCCAGGCAGAGGGGCTGTGGAGCAGGCAGGGATGTCTGCAAAGACCGGAGGATGCTGGCACCCAAAATGATGCCCACAGCTCACTCTGTGTGCCCCAGGCAAAGCCTCAACCCTGAGCCTGGGAGGCTGGGCGCACTCCCATCCTGCCTGTCCTCATTTCCCCCACATTTGTAGTTGCTGAGGGTGCTCAGGGTTGGGGGAAACCCTAGATGTGGAGCCGGGTACCCGACACCATCCCAACCTCCAAGCCACGCTCACCCCACCCCACCCCGGCTGCTCCAGCATGCCTTTCATTTTTGGAGAGCAAAGCAGCTCCTCCAAACAATCCCAAAGGCAGTGAATGTCCCTGGCTGGGCTCCAACTGTTACCTGGGCTTTCCCCCCTCTGCACCCTGAGCAGTGGATCCCAGCTTTGGCTGGGAGAGAGTGGAGGAGCTGGGCAGCACTGGGGCTTTAGAGGCTTCCCTCTTTAACTCCCAGTGCTGGTGCTGGGAGCACTGTTTCTCTTGGCACATGTGGACTCAGATGTGATGTGGTGCTTGGGGATCTCTGGTGTCTTCCTGATGCTCCCCTCGAGCCTGGCATGGGTTTGCTGAGGGGGAGCTGGTCCCTGCACTGCTCGTGGCTCCAGCACTCCTGAGTGATCTCAGAATTATTCCCTGGAAAACCCCAGTGTCTTCCTGCATCTACCTGAGACAGAGGTGAGGGCCAGCAGGAGAAGTGGGGATGTTTGAGCATGGGGAACTAGGAGAGAACTGGGGATGCCTTCACTGCCCCTGGCTGAAGATGGAGGAAGGAGGAGCCAAGGACCAGCACCAAGCAGATTTCTAGGAGGGCTGGTGAAAGCCACCCCTCAGCTTCAGGAGGCTTCACTCAGCAATATCCCAAGTGACATAAAAACCCTCAGCAGTGTTCAGCTCAAGCTGGGGCTGAAGAGAAATGCAGCTTTCTCCAGGGAGAGGAGTGCTGTCATACCCCAGAGGAAAGAGGGAAACTGAGGCAGGGGATGTTGCGGCAACCTAATGCCAGAAGAGGGCAATGACTGAAACCTCACTTCATCCCCCATCCCAGGCTCCACTCAGGGGGTGCTGACCGCCCTTCCACCTCCTGCTAGGCTCTGCAGGTCCTCAGCCCTGATCTGCATGGCTGTGGCAGCAAGCAGCTGCTGGGGAGCCCGGTGACTTTTCCCCTTGAGCTGCAACCTGCAGAGTGAGGAACCCTGCTGCCAGCCTCTGTACCAGCAACTGGAGAGGACCCTGAGATGGCTACAGCCAAAATGAACAAAAAGCCTCAGTCCTGGTGCTGGGCTGATGGCCATGGAAGAGGTTCAGAAGGTGGAAGGAGAGAGGTATTGGACTGCTACACCTCAGGACCCCCTCTGCTGACTCGGCTGTCCCCTTCAGGTGGTCTCTGGGGACATCCAGCTCATGGCTGGGTCATTGACAACGTCTCAGGCATTGCCCATCACCCACAGGCTGCCCTGTTTGCCTCTTTGCCAAGAAAGGGCAGCAGTGGTGGTGCAGGGAGGGTGATACAGAAGTTGACAAAGTCCTGGCAGGACAGGGATGTGGTGTGGCATCGTTTTCCTCCTGGTGGTAAGCCCCAGCTTTGGGGATTTGCAATCTGTTGAGCTGCATGGAAGTGAGGAGAGATGCTGCTGGGGATAAAAGGGAGGTGTGGGGCATATTGAGCAGGGCTGTGCCAGCTCCCTGCTGCTCCCTGTGTCCCACACCAGGACATCTTCCAAGGCTGCAAGGGTAAAGTGGAAACAGAGAGATGACTGAGCTTGAAGACCCTCTCATGTCTCACTCTGATAGCTGCAAACTGCCCACTGGCCTCCATCCCCATGGGCTCAACTCCTTCAGAGTCCCTTTAAACTGCTGGTCACAATGCTGTGCCCTGATGACTGCAAGAAGCTGAAAAAGGGCACCTGCTGCACCTCAAACCCACTCTCTGGGAGAACCACCTGCCTCTTGAACACCACCAACCCCATGAGTCTCCTAAATGCATGCCCAGAGACATCCTGAGCAGCAGACATATGTCATGGTCACCAGGCTCCCATATGCATGGAGGAGCATCATAGAATCCTTCAGGCTTGAAAAGACCTGTAAGACCATCAAGTCTAACCATTAGGCCAACACTACCAGGTCCACTGCTAAATCATGTCCCTCAGCACCACGTCTACATGGCTTTTAGATCCCTCCAGGGATGGGGACTCCACCACTTTCAACCCAAAGCTACCAGGAGGAAACAGAAGTAGTGACCCTACCGTGCCATCAGTCAGCAAGGAGGGGAACAGCCCCCAGCTGGAGCTACAAACCCTCCTTGGGCCAGCGGCCACCACACCCTGCCTCATTGCCCCCTGGCTGTTACACCAGCAGCTGGCAGGAGACCCACTGCGGGTATTAAGGAGGTGGCTTATAGCCCACCCTCAATGCTTCTGTACTGAGTGCTCAGGAGCAGGACCGGGAGCTGCTCAGAGACCAGTTCCCCCCCACAGGCGCTGGAGCTTTTGCAGCAGCCTCCAGCCCCACCGGCAGAGCTCACCTCTGCGCTCACGCTGCAGACCCTCGCCCCCGAAGCTGCTGGCGTCTGAAGGGGCTGCGAGAGGCCGAGCTGTGCCCAGCTCTCATTAGGATGCCTGCGGTGGCCGGGAGCGGCTGCCAGGCCGGCACGTGGCGAGGGGCAGCGGGCACGCGCCGGGGCTGCCACCGTGCCAGCGCGGCTCCGGCACCGCTGAGCCGCCTCGCCGGCCGGGAGGCACGCCTCCAAGCCCCCTCCTCACCGCCCCACACCCCGGCATCACGCTGCTCCCGCTGCCCTGGCACAGCCATCCCCCAGTGTCAAAGCACCTTGCTGGACTGAGGCACGGCAGGAGCCGATGGGAGCTGGAGGGGACTCACAAAGCCCCCGAGCCGTGGCAGGGCAGCGAGCCTGAGCGTTGGGACGGAACGGAGGCAGGGAAAGCAGGGGGGCCTGGCCCTCGGAGCCGCTGGGAAAGTCCCTGCCGGTGAAAGGCTGGGTGGGAGCCTGTTGGGGCCGGCAGCTGAGCCGGCGGCGTGATGAAACGCTGCTGCTTGCCACCCTTACTCACGGCGCTGCGGGGCTCCCTCGGGCACTTCCCGCCGCCGCCTCCAACGCTTCTGCGTTTTCCCCCTGCCTTCCTCCTCGCTGGTCCCCCTGCAGTCCCCCGGGGTTTTCCCTAGCCCTGCCAGCGTTGCCCGGTGCCCACTTGCTTGCACAGCCTTCCAACCCACAGCTGGGTAAAGTCCCAGTGCCACCCAGCCTGGCCAGCTCGCCCTGTCTTGGCTAATGCTCCTTTGCTTCCACCCAGCTCACCGGAGAGCAATCTCTGCTGCTTGCCTGGTCCCCTTTCCCCTCCACACTCCCCTACCCAGCCTCTGTGCTCTTCCCCAGCGCGGGTTTCACCCTCCCTTCATTCAGCACCAAATTTCATCACCCTGTTGCTGGCTCCATATGGTTTTTTTTTGTTCCCCCAAGCAGCGGGGATGAGAGAGCAGATGAATCAGCCCTATTATGGATTCTTGTGAATTCCCCGTTTCCCCAGTGGTCACCCTGAACAGCCTCTGCCCATCTGCCGCTGCATCACCCTGCTGCCTCCCAGCCCGTGCCAGCCCACCCCAGCCTCACAGGCTGGTCCCAGACCCTACTCCCTTTCTCTCCAGCAAGCAGAAAACGTCCTCAAAACAAAACAAACACAGAGGAAAAGCGGCAGAAAGGAAGCCCTCCACCCACACAACCACAGCCACGCTCCCCGAGCTGCTGGGCTTGATTTCCCTCCAGTGACTGTGCCTGCTTGGGACCAGCCTTACTCGTTCTAAGTAAAGAGAAATGTGTCATTTCCAGGAGTGACTTATTGCTAATGACACCATCGCTGGGTTATGTGCTTCGTGCCACAAAAACCTGTCAAGCACTTTTAGCAGGCTCCCATTTTAAGTGGAGATGGAGGGGAAGTTTCTTGATCCAGCCCTTCGTTAATCTAGGTCATTCCAGGCTCTGCATATTTTTAAGCTGCTCCAGTTAATATCCCCTTCCTCCACTCGCCCTTCACCCTGGCACTGGGGGGTGTGTGGGAGCACTGCAAACCCCCTTGTCAGGCTGAAAGCCCCCGAAAGATGGGCAGGCAACAGCAGCCTTAGCGAAGCGAAATGGCTCCGTCGGGCAGCTGCCTGGCTGCGGGCAGCAGCACAGAGCTCTTCCAGCTCCCCTCACTCTCTTCATCCTTCCCCCACCGCCACCATCCCCTTTTTGCTCGAGATGTGGTGACCCCTCCAAACCATCACCCAAACCAACCGAGATCACACACAGAATGGTTTGGGTGGGAAGGGACCTCAAAGATCATCTACTTCCAACCCCCTTGCCATGGGCAGGGACATCTTCCACCAGCCCAGGTTGCTCAAAGCCTCATCCAGACTAGCACTGAACAATTCCAGGGATGGGCCACCTACCACCTCTCTGTTCCTTTGCCTCACCACCCTCATAATAAAGACTTAATTTCCTTCAAAACCTAATCTAAACCTACCCTCTTTCGCACGAGATGCTGGCGGCAGAGCCTGCCCTGGCTCCCGCAGCTTTCTTCCTTCCCTTCTCCTCCGCTCCTTCCACACCCTCACCCAGCTTGCCAGGACGGAAAAGGCTTCAGGGGACTTTCAGAGCAATCCCCAAAAGGCCAGGTCAGCCTGAGGGGACCCCAGCGGGACCCACAGTCCGAAGAGGTTGCCCCCTCCCCACGCAGCTCCTTTCCAGCAGGACCAGCCCAGCTGCCTCCGCACCTTGCCCGGGGCTGGCAGCTGCCGACCGCTCGCCCCCTGCTCGCCAGCTCCGCTCCACAAAAGGGGCTCCAGCCCCCGGGCAAAGGCAGGCTCGTTCCCCTCATCCCCCCTCCATCTTCCCGGGCAAGAACGGAGCCGGCCGGGCGGACCAACCTCTCATCTCCCTGCTCTCCTTCATCCTCCGCACCCTTATTTTCAGCTTCATCTGCCCTTCGCGCATGTCTGGCCAGAACTGGTCCTCGGAGGGAGCGATCATTACATCCACGGGCATTCAGGCTCGCTGGGGCACCTCTTCCCTCCTTCAAACAGCAGCTTAAAAAACCACTAACCCCAAGTCTCTCCCCCCCCCAAAAAAAAAAAACAACACCCCAACAACCGCCCCTTGGCTCCAACCTTCAGGCTGAAAATATGAAAAGCCTTAAAAAAAAAAAAGAAAAAAAAAAAGAAAAAAGGCACGCAGGGTTTGGGGGTGGCGGGGGGAGGCTTGCGTAGCCCCTTTTCTCCCCAGCCACCTCCCTCCTTCGTCTTCCTCCTGCCTCGGTGGCCGGTGGCGGAGCTCAGCCCCGGCGCAGCAACCGCGGCCCCGCCGCTCCATCCGCCGCCGCGCTCATAGCTAACGGGTCAGGCATGCGGCCGCATTCCTTACTCAGCACACAGACACGCAGCGCAGCCCCCCCAGCTTAAAGGCACAACCCCCATTTTCCTCCCCGCCCAGGCTGATCTGTGAGCAGCGCAGGATTTGGCCCCGAAGGAGGAAATTTATGAATAAGGGAGTTGGGAAGAAGGTGGTGATGCTCACATCTCCTCTTGTCAGAACCTCCCAAGCGCTGCTCTCCATCCCTGCTCTACCCCCGGAACCCTCACGGTGGGGGTCCTGCCCCCCTTCCCACTGCTGCTTCTGGCAGGGTGGACCTGAATCCCCTGGGAGATGTTTGAGTGGGAATCCCAAATCTGAAGAGCAATGCCACGATCTTGGCTTCTCAAAAGGGGAAACTGAGGCACGCACAAAAAATTACTTAGCACCATAGAATCACAGACTGGGATGGGCTGGAAAGGACCTTTTAAGGTCACCTAGTCCACCCTCCCTGCAGTCAGCAAGGACATCTTCAAGAGAGAAGGTTGCTCAGAGCCTCAGACAACCTAACCTAGCACAGTTCCAGGAATAAAGGATCTTAGCTGGGGTTATCTGTGTAGGGCAGAGCTGTGGACCAGACAGCAGATCCCTAAGCTCCAGTTTGTCTTTCCTCTTGATGTCCCCACAGAGAGGATCACCCAGGAGAGATGCTTATCCTGGAGTAGCTGCAAACAGCTGGAGATGACCATGCCCCAGCAGCTGGTGGGGAATGGGGCTGGCACTGAGCTGCTCACACCTGTGTGCACCCACACCAGATGGAGTTAACTGCTTAATCCCAGCAGAGCAGGACTGGGAGCTGGAGGAAATGCACCCTCTGGTAAAGCCTTCCCACATGTTCAGCTAGAAGGGACATACAGGAACCACAGAATGGTCTGGGTTGGAAGGGACCTTCAGAGGTGATCTAGTCCAGCTGCCCTGCAGTCAGCAGGGACATCTGCAACTAGAGCAGGTTGCTCAGAGCCCCAAACAACTTGACCTGCAATAGTTCCAGAGATGGAACATCTACCACCTTTCTGGGCAATCCCCCAGGGTCTCACCTCCCTCAGTGTAAAAAACTTCTGTCCACAGTCCCCCCTGGGGGTCTGTCCACCAGCCATGGCTTCTAAAGCAGGAGGTGGGGGGGTTGATGTATTTTTCTCCTTTGTGTTTGTCCTGGAGGTCAGAATTACTTGTGTGTCCCCCCCCTTCCCACCCATGGGACTCCTTAAGACATCTCCACACAGCTCCTTACGAGTTTATTGGTCTGAGCCCAGGCCTCCAGAAAATCATTCAGGATTATAGCAAGCGAGGAGGGGAGGGAGGGAGGGGGGAGGCATGTATTGTGCCTTTGAAAATCTGCAGCTTTACAGGCTGAAAAACCCCAGGCTGAGCCATATGTGAGTGACTTCAGTGTTTTTCCTTTGAATGACATCACATGAGATGAGGTCATTGGCATGAACTAAGTGCTGTCCCTTCCCCCCCCAGCCGAGTGGAGCCAGCCTCCTAACGAGCCTTGTTGTTGTAACAAATATGGTTTGATTATTATCAGATGTGGGTCAGAGGTTGGAGAGAATTCAAAGCCTGCTCCAACTAGGCTGGGAGAGAGAGGAGCAGCGTTCCCCCAAGAGCCACGCTGGGGAAGCAGCTCCTGCAGCAGCTACCCAGGGGATCTGCGGTCCCCAGCGTTTGCCACCTTCCTCCAGGTTAGGGAGGGTGCACGGTGCTGGTGGGCAGTGCCAGCTGCAATTCACAGCAGCCTGAGGGAGGGTCTGATCAATGTTCAACAAGAGTTAAAGGGTTGGGGGCAAGGGGCTGGGGCCAGACTCAGTGGTGCCAGTGACAGGGCAAGGGGCAATGGGCACAAATTGGAAGCCAGGAGGTTCCACCTGAACAGGAAGAAAAAATTCTTTGCATTGAGGGTGCTGGAGTCCTGGAGCAGGCTGCCCTGAGAGGTGGTGGAGTCCCCTTCTCTGGAGAGATTCCAAACCCACCTGACATTGTGCTCCTGGGCAAGCTGCCGTGGGTGATCCTGCTCTGGCAGGGGGGTTGGACTGGATCATCTCCAGAGGTCCCTTCCAACCTCCACCACTCTGTCATTCTGTAGTTCTGTGATTTCAGCTGTGACCTGCTATATCAGCTGTGGTTGGGGCTCCACTGGCATGGGAAGCATCATGGGGTCATGCAGGGCAGTGTCTGTCTGGCTGCTCTGAGCCAGGTGAGGGAGATGCTGCAGGGAGCATGTGATCCATTAAGGAGTGCAGTCACAAACCTGTGCTCAAGCCAGCAGTGCACAAGCAGGCACCTTCCTTCCACTGCTGCCTTCCAGCTGCCTGACTCCCTCAGGACATACTCCAGCCCCTCAATGTCCTCCTTTTAGTGAGTGCCCCAAAAACTCAACCCGGTACCCAAGGTGTAACCTCACCATTGCTTAGCACAGAGCCACAATCACTTCCCTGGTCCTGCTTGTCACACCTCTGCTGCCCCAGGTCAGAGACTTCGTTGCCCTTCTACAAGCTCAGGCAGAAGAGTGAGCCCCTGTTCAGCACTGACACACCCAGGGTGACAGTACCCATGTCCTGGCGCCAGCCCAGCTGGGCAGCGGCCAGCAGTTCCTCTCCCCACCCAGGGCTGATCTTTCACGAGTGCGGCCAGGGCAGGCTTGGGTGGATGAGGGGAGGCAGATTTCTCCAAAGGAAGGAAACCATAACTGGGCAGCAGCTCCTGCCCACGGGGATCTCTTAGTGGGGAAGTTGCCTTCCTCCTGCCGGCTTCCCAGCCATGAGAAAGGCGAGCACAGGGCGGCTCTGGGAGCGGCAGCCAGCGAGAGCTGCTCTTCCCTCAGCCCCTTCTCCTCCATCCCCCTCCATCTTGGGCCCTTTTGCTCGCCTTTTCTGGGTCTGATGGTGAAAAACGCTGTTGGAGGGGGAGGGGAAGCTCCTCAGGGTAATTATAGAATCGGGAAAACATGTTGTCTGACGACAGCGTTGCTAAAGAGGGAGGTTTTAGAGCATGGCTCTGGAATACAATCAGCTCGCACATACATGACCTGGCTTAACCCCTCCCAGGGATGCAGCCACCGGGTCCACTGGGGCCAAAACCCTCCCAGGCATCTCCTGGTCATGGCAGAGGGTGGGAAGGGGGCATCTTACCCTGGTGACGTGTCTCCTTGGGCTGTGGAGACTGGGAGCACTCCCTAAGGCCACAGCTGGGCCGGGTGGTCAGGGCTGGATGCCAGCGCCCACAGGACAGAGGGCTAGAGGGCAAGAAAACATGGTCCTGCCCTGGCCAAAGTCGTCCCAGATGGTTTGCTGCAGGAAGGAGCACAATTCCTCTGGTGCCACGAGCCCAGGGATGTTTAGAGCAAGAGGGAGGTGGGTTCAGGGAGTTACCTAAACCTCCAGGACTGTAAGAATCACAATCCTGGGTGTTACCACTAGATGCTTAACAAAGCACCTCTCCCACCAGGCTGCCCAGAGCACCCTGTGTCCAGTCCTCTAGACAGTCAGGAGAAAAGCATCACCACAGGTCATCCCTGAGAACAGCTGGGCATAAAGCCCTGCCAGCACTTCTTATCCTTCTTCTGTTCCTAAGGCTCACACGGGCAGTGTGTAGGTGAAGGACCAGGACCCTCGTTCTCACCAGCTGTAAAATTGGCTCTTCAAAACTCCCCAACCTGGGAGAAGCAAATTGCAAGTCTCATATGAGCACTTTCCCCCATCCCATCCCTGATCCCTCCTTACTCATACCTACACTCCTGCCAGCTGAGGATGTGCTGCTTCTGGCTCAGCACAGCATGACATGAGACGGGGATGTCCACAGGTGGGCAGAGGGGCTTGTGGGAGGGTCAGAGGCAGCATCTTGTGGCTACATCTGATGGATCTAGTGTGAGGTGTCCCTGCCCATGGCAAGGGGGGTTGGAACTAGATGATCCTTGAGGTCCCTTCCAACCCTAACAATTCTGTGATTCATGCCAGCAGGTCCACAAGTGCTCTTAGACCTTGCAGCCTGAGGGTACCTATATTAGCCCTAGTGCTTCAGCTACACATCTTCAGGCCCATCCATCGAGCAGGGGCTCTGCTGGAGTCAGAGGACTTTATGACCCTCATGTGCTATGTCCCCAGGAGACAGATGAAGCCATGATGCTATCCAGAGTGGGCAATGAGGAAGGTGACCACCCTATAACTAGGTGCAGTGGGCTCCTGCCTCCCCACTCCCACCAAACAACTTCTGACTGACAACCAAGGTGTGGGTGCTTGAGGTATCTCTTTTTCCTTAGCTTTTAGGTTATTTTTGTCTTAACTGTGGGTTTGTGAAGCTGCCTTGATCCTGGTTATGGACCCTGCTTTTAGCTCCAGCATCAGCCATGAGAACCTTTGTGGACTCGTTTGTACTTTAGCTGCTTTTTGGGTGCAGATTGCCATCTCCAGCCCCTGGACCTCTGGCTAAAGCCAAATCCCTGCTCTGCCCTGCCTAGATACTGCTTTGGCATCTGCCTGGATTAGTCGATTTAATTCATCTCCTCCTCTCCTCTAAACCAGCCCCAACCTGACACCTTTCAAGAGCAGAAGGCAGCAAGGGGGATGTGAGGCCAGCATGTGGCTTCTCATGGAGTAACATGTAAAAGCATCATGATCTCTGCAGCCAAGGAGGAGCAAAGCCACATTCAGCTGATGTTTAACCTCCTTTCTGTCCCTATGCAGCCACACACACACACACAAACACACAAAAAGGAGGGGAAAAAAAGAGGGAGAAAAAGGAAAAAGAAGCGGGGGGAAAAGGTAAAGAAGCGGGGGAGGAAAAAAAAGAGGGAAAAAGGGAAAAAAAAAGAGGGGAAAAGGAAAAAAAAAAAAGGAGGGGAAAAGGAGAAAAGAGGGGGGAAAAAAGAAAAAAGAGGGAAAAAAGGAAAAAAGAGGGAAAAAAGGAAAAAAAAGGGAAAAAAGGAAAAAGAGGGGGAAAAAGGTAAAAGAGGGGGAAAAAAGGTAAAAGAGGGGGAAAAAGGTAAAAGAGGGGGAAAAAGGTAAAAGAGGGGGAAAAAGGTAAAAGAGGGGAAAAGGGTAAAAAAAGGGGGGAAAAGGGTAAAAAAGGGGGGGAAAAGGGTAAAAAAGAGGGGGGAAAAGGTAAAAAAGAGGGGGAAAGAGGGAGAAAGGAAAAAAGGGAAAAAAGGGGAAAAAAAAGAAGGAAAAAAGAAGAGAAAAAAAAAAAAAAAAAAAAAAAAAAAAAAGAGGTGCCTTTATTTTATTAGAATAATCTCTCCCAGAGTCCTTGTTTCTAAAGATAATTCCAGCCTGGGCTGCACCCTCTCCTGCCTGAGGCAGCTCCTGCAGTGGAAATCCCCTTTCCTTCCTCACCACCTCATTTTATCCGCTCTGAAGTCACCTGCCTTGGGTAGATTCCCCCCTGAAATCCCCCAAATCCCAGCCCCTGCCGGAGCACCACCAGCAGGCACTGACAGCTCTTCCCACTTGGCAGGGAGCTGGGTCCCGGCCAGCACTGCCCTGAAGAGGAGGAGGAGGATGGTGAGCAGAGGGCTGGGAGGGATTTCTCGCTGCTGATCTTGGGACATTCTTTCCGAATCCGGGGAGTAAACAGACTCTCCAAATTTAGAAAGGACAGGACTGGAAAATTTAAACATTCCTTGAAGAATTGGTACAAAGCAGGGGAGGGGGGGGGGGGGTGTTGGGGGGTGGTGGTGTGGGGTGTTGGGGGGGTGCTGAAGATGATCTCACAGCGCTGCTGAGCCAGATGAAAAGCTCATGACTCCGGTCGGGAACGCGAGCGAGGGGCCAGTTTCAGGTCGGAACGCGATATCGCCACGACAAAGCACGACATGGTGATGGGAAGAGCCTCTGCGCTGCCTGGGGGTCCCAAGCCCAGCACTCCAGGCTGTGGGGACCTCTACTGCCACCCTGCTGTTGTCCCCAGCTGACCTACAGAGAAAGCACCCAGCCCAAGGACCAGCAGTAAGGGCAGGATGCGTGCCCAAGCATCGTGGGGCTGAGCAGCCCGAGCCCTCAGCTGTCACTTTTAGTCACCAAATGGGAGCGAAGGAAGATCTCCCCACCCTCCATGACAGCTGGACAAACAGAGAGGAGCTGGGGAAGCTCAGCACCCAGGAACTCAGCACCACACACACACAGACACACACACACACACCCAGCTCTGGCCAGGCTCCAACACAAGAAATGGCAAGCAGGAGCCATCAGGGAGTGATGGAGCCAGACGTTGCTGCTGCTGCTGCTGCTTCATAAACAGATAATGGCTGTTAATAAAACCCAAGCTGGGCTTTGCAGAGGGGGGAAAAAGAAGAGTGGGGGATGGGGGGGGGGAGGGGAAGAAAAGGCAAAAAAAAAGATAGCATAAAAAAGGCAAAACCCTGAGGGTTTGTGCTGAAGTAAACAAAGGTTAAAGAACAGTCAGGCTCCTGCAGGAATAGCAGAGCTGGGCTGGGAGGGAGGGAGGGGGCATTACGTAATGCAGGAAAAATGTTGGCTCCATTCAGTTTTCCACCACTTCATGTGATGTCAGGAAAACCATATAAATCAACAGGCTCCCTGCTCCCACGGATGGAGGGCAGTGAGCAGCACTATTTATACTGACACAATTAAAGAAAAAAAAAAGAAAGAGAAAGAAAAAAAAAAAAAAGAAAAGAAGTTAAAGAGAAGAGAAGCTGACGATTTCCAAGACTGGGAATAATTGACTCAGATTCCTCCTTCCCAGCCCTGCTGGAATCGTTGCTTGCTGGGCTGTTAACCCTTGAGGGGATCCCTGCTGCCGCTCCTGCCACCCCCAGCTCCCCCTGTTCTCGCCCGTCAGCCTCTGTCAGCTGCTTCAAGGCTCTGAAGAGTCATAGAACGGTCAGGGTTGGAAGGGACCTCAAGGCTCAGCCAGTCCCAGCCCCCCTGCCATGGCCAGGGACACCTCACACTGCAGCAGGTTGCTCACAGCCACCTCCAGCCTGGCTGCAAACACCTCCAGGCAGGAGGCTTCCACCACCTCCCTGGGCAGCCTGTGCCAGGCTCTCACCACCCTCCTGGGGAACAACTTCTTCCTCACAGCCAATCTCAATCCCATTCTAGTTTTGTTCCATTCTCCCCAGTCCTATCACAAAAGTCCCTCCCCAATGATGAGGTGGAGGCAAGAAAGAGTAGTCAAAAGATAGGGACACTGAGGCAAGGATGTGTGGCACATCTGTCAGGGCTGGGGAGCACAGAAGGGCTGCCACAGTGGGCTGGGGATCATCAGGATGGGGATTTTTGGGGTGCTGGCATCCTTTTAGGGACAGGATCCTGAGATTTCAGCGGCCCATGTCCCTGCCAGGGTCACAAGTGAGGACCTCAACCTCAGACACAGGATGGTATGGGGCAGGACAAGGTGCCTGAGCCTAGAATGGACTGACCAAGGAATCAAACCCCACCAGGGTGAGGGTTCAGAATCAGACCTGGCCACACATTCCATCCCAAACTTCTCAAGCCCTGTGGAGCTGCCTCTAAGCCAAACCCAGACTGCAGGCAGGAGGAAGCTGTGTCATCTGTAGCAGCCTCCCCTGGATGCTCTCTGCAGCCACTTCCAGTCATGGTTTCCATGTCAAACCCTCCCCCCAAGACCCACCCTTCTACATTTCAGTTCCCATTTTCTCCAGCTACTAGTGGCCCATGTTCCATACCAGGGCTGCTTAAGGAGGTTGAAGCTTTAAGGTTGAGGGTAAAGCTTTAAGGTTGAGGGTCTGGGCTCCTGGAGCCCAGGAGGATGGAAATGGCCACCCTGGAGATGGAGAATGCATTGAAGATGAAGGCTGCCCTAAGGATGGAGGATGTGTGTGCCCGAGACGGGTGCAGGTTTGCTTGTGGAGGGCTCAGAGTGCCCCTGTGAGTCCTGCCATTGGGGTGCACCAATACCACAGGGGTCTCCCAAGGCTCCCCCCACTTTCCTAGGAAGGAGAAGGCTCTGGGGCTTTCTGGGCCACCTCACTCTTTCCCAAGGAGGGCTCAGGGAGTGGGGGGTTTGCTGCCACAGCACTGCCTCTCGCCCAGCCCTGGGAAAGCGCTGGGGAGTGCCAAGGTCACGTCCTGAAGGCTGTTTCCTGCCCCGTGCTGGTGACTAAGCAGGTTCCTTCCCAGATGTCACCAAATCCACCTTCTCCTTCTCTTGCACCACTCATCAAGCTTTGTCCTTGTTCATGCCATGACGACTGTGGGGCCACAGGCAGGGCTGCTGGGGCGGGGGCTGCCAAAGCAGGCTCAGGGCAGTGTCCTCCAGCACTGAAGCTTCAGCAGAGCTCCTGGGCCATGGGAATTAGCTTTAACTTTGTGCAGCCCCTGCTTGCTGTTGAAACTCTTTAACCAGGGGATTTATTCCCACTCTGTCTCTGCTCTCCTCACCACAACACAGATGGCTCTAGATCAACAGCTCTTTGAAGGCAGTACCCATCCCTTGCATGGGCAGGGCTCCCTCAATGCCACCGGCTTGTGCCACCTACCTCATCACAGCTACCCCTTCCCAGGGTCTGCCATGTGGCTGGGTTTGTGGGAACAGCTGTTCCCAAGGACAGAGAGGTTGGTATCCCGCCACCTCGGCCCCAAAGCACTCCCCAGTTGCCACGGGATGAAGACAAGCTCGGGGAATGGAGTTGGTCCCATCTCACTGCTTCCAGCACTATCCAGGAGCCTGGCTGAGCTCAGTGGGACCAGAGCCTGCGTGGGGCGGCACCTGCCCACCCCTCCATCCCCTCCATGGGCAGAAAGAGGGCAGGTGGGCAGTCAGCCTTGAGGGAGGCAGCTTTAGCTATCCCTTCAGCAGCTCTTCCTCCTCCCCTCTGCTGGGTGGGAGCATTTTGCCCACAGGTTGCCTGCCCCTGCTTTGCTCTGCGGTGGGGCTGTCATTAGGGCCTTCTCCTGCCTGTGTGCTCACCTGGACAGCATCACCTCCAGCAGATCCTGACTCACCCCACGACCACCGTCTGCCCCTGCCCTCCTTCTCCTTCTCCTTCTCCTTCTCCTTCTCCTTCTCCTTCTCCTTCTCCTTCTCCTTCTCCTTCTCCTTCTCCTTCTCCTTCTCCTTCTCCTCCTTCTCCTTCTCCTTCCTTCTCCTTCTCCTTCTCCTTCTCCTTCTCCTTCTCCTTCTCCTTCTCCTTCTCCTTCTCCTTCTCCTTCTCCTTCTCCTTCCCAGCACATCCACGGATTTCCTCTGCTGCCCTCCCTCTAAGAGCAGGAGAGGGAGCCTGATCCAGCCTTTGCAGTGCTCACTGGGAAGGGAGAAGTGCAGGGGCTGGGGAACAACAGGCACCTTCTAGGTGGTTGGATCCATGCCATCACAACCCCTCTGGACTCTCCTCTCTCACTCACCCTGGCCAGCAGATGCAGTCGTGGGGACAGAGGAATGAATGTACAGGGAGGGCCAAGCACTCTTAGTCCACGTGTGGGGATGTTCCTCCACCAACACAGCCACAGGTGGCCAGGAAAGCAAATGCAGATGGACATGTGTCCACGCTCCATAACTCCAGGCTAAGGGCACAAGCACCAGGTGAAGTGGTGGTAGCCCAAGGCTCCTACCTGTGAGGATAGAGACACTGTGGAAACAGCTGTCCAGCTTGCCCAGGAGGATGGAGAGGAAGCTGTCAGCAGCCAAGCCGGCCACGTCCCGCGTGCTCTGGTCATAGACCACCACGTCCTGGTGCTCCTCGGCCTCCACCTGCAGAGAAAAGGTGAAAACTGAGTGTCAGAGAGATGAGTTCTGAGGTTGCTTCTGCTCATACCACCATGGGAAGCAAAGGTGAGTTTAGTGGTCACGCAAGCAGAAGGCCCCAGCTCCACACCACCCCCAGAAGCTGCCAACAGCTTCTCAGGGCTGAGCCTAGAGACACCGTGCCCAGCACGGTAACCCCTCTGTGGGCACCACCCCTCTGGAAGCTCAGCCCAAGCTTGCAGATCGTGCCTGAGGGCTGAAGGAGAAGCAAAATCCCTTCTTTAGCTTGGTGGATATTCAGGGGGATGCTCTTGACAGATTCAGATTCACAGACTGCATTGGGTTGGAAGAGACCGTCAAAGGTCAACTGGTCCAACCCCTCTGCAGTCAGCAGACACACCTCCAACTAGATCAGACTGCCCAGGGCCATGTCAAGGCTGATCTCGAATGTCTCCAGTTTCAAATCGTTGCCCATCCTCCTGTCACCACAAGCCCTTCTGAACAGCCCCTCCCCAGCCTTCCTGCGGGTCCCCTTCAGATCCTGAAATGCAGCCAGAAGGTCTCTCTGGAGCCTTCTCTTCTCCAGGCTGAATGTCTCCTTACTTCCTTTTGCATTGGGCTTGCATGCTGCAGAGATGCCCTGGGGAGATGGCAAGCAGCTCCTGGGCTGCTCTTGTGAGACTTTAGGTGCCACAGACAGCACCCAGCACCGCAGAGACCCTGCAGTGGCTGTTGAGCCGGTGGGGCACCCTGTGGACAGGCAGCTGGCTGCAGGCAGGAGTCCCCCCCCATGCCTGGTGATGGCTGGACTGCAGTGGGAGCACTCAGCACCATTCCTACACCTACTTGAAGGTCCATGTATTCTAAAGGAGATAGAAATCCTCACAGAGGCAGGGCTCAGTGTATCTGCTGAATGCAGGGATGGCACAGGGCTAGGGCACATCCAGCACACCCTGGGATGAGGAGGAGGAAGCAGTGGCAGGCAGAAAAG
This sequence comes from Colaptes auratus, assembly GCA_015227895.2. Classification (NCBI taxonomy): domain Eukaryota; kingdom Metazoa; phylum Chordata; class Aves; order Piciformes; family Picidae; genus Colaptes; species Colaptes auratus. Next base: position 17,154,731 of record CM037647.1, on the reverse strand, counting down.
GAGGGTCTGTGCCCTTGGGCTTTTGCTGGCGCTGCCCATTGCCTACCTGCTTCCTGGTCCTCTCCAAAACCTCTTTAGGAGCCCACTTGAGCAAGGAGCCACTCGTGGCCACCTGCCTGCTTTTGCCGTCTCCCTGCCGTGCTCGCTCGCGGCTTGGCTCAGGGATGCTGCTGTTGTGTGTGCTGCTTTCTCACCCTGCTGCAGGTGCTTCCCTGTTTGGCGACGTGAGCTCCATCCAAATCAAAGCATGGGGTGCAGCCATTCAGCTGAGCTCATCATGTCTGCTTGCTGCAGCAGGAGGACAGCCCTGCACTGACAGAAATCCTCCTGGAGCACCACACACAGCTCTGCGCTAGAAATTTGCTGGGGGGAGGGGAGGGGGGGAGCTCGAGAGAGCTGCCTGTCCCCAGGCACTGGTGAGCAAAACTGGTCCCACAGGTCACTGGGATGATGGGAGGGAAGGAAAGGCAGTGGCAGGGTGAGAAAATGATGTGGCAATTTCAAAATAAGACACTGGAAAATGACCGAAGCCAGCTGAAAGATCCACAGCAGCTTCTCTTCCTTGGCCAGCCCTGAAGCAGGACACTCACAAGAGCCTACCCCAAGCACAGCTGGGGGGAAACTGCTGAGAGTGTCCAGAGAAGGGCAACCAAGCTGGTGAATGGTCTAGAGAGCAGGTCTGATGAGGAGCAGCTGAGGGAAGCAGGAGCGTTTGGTCTGGATAAAAGGAGGCTGAAGGGAGACCTCACTGCTCTCTACAGCTCCCTGAAAGGAGGGTGCAGGCAGGTGAGGGTTGGTCTCTTCTCCCTAGTATCAGGTGATGGAAGGAGAGGAAATGGCCTCTGAAAATGTGCCAAGGGTTGAAGATTAGGAAAGAATTCTTTCCTGAAGGAGTCCTCAGGCATTGGAACAGGCTCTGGACGTGCTCAGGAAACGTGTGGCAATGGCACTTCAGGACATGGTTTAATGGCCATGGTGGTGTCAGGTTAATGGTTGGACTTGATGGTTTCAGAGGTCTCTTCCAACAGAAAGAATTCTATCACTGTATGAAACACCAAGCCAGATGAGAGCCAGGAGCCCACCAGCCCTTAATAAGGCCATTATCCCTTCAAGCCCTGCTAGCACATTGCCAACACATCCCCAAAACCTCATCCCCCAAACCCTATCCCAAACCCCCATTCCCAAGCCCCCATCCCCAGCCTGAAGCTCTGAGCCAGCAAAAGCATCTCCCCTAAAAACACAGTGAGATGGGGGGGGACACACATCTAGTTATGGTGGGAGAGGGGCTCATCCTGGCTGCATGGTCCAGGCACAGGGGGAGATACCAGCTCTGGCTGAGCAGAATGATCCCACAATAGGATTTAGTGTTCCCTCGGCACGGGGAGGCTTTGTTTGGGCCATTAGCTTGGGGTTGCCGGGCGACGGCAGGGATGTGCGACACGCTTTACATCTTATTAAAGCTGCAGGCTTGCACCGGACGGAAAAGCCGAACCAGCCCTGGCCTCCAGTGGCCTGGATGCAGAGAGCACCTCCCCAGCCTGCCAGGGTGAGGATGCTGCTGGGTTGGCCCCGAGGAGCACAGAAGCAGCCTGCCTGGGTCCCGAGGAGCACACAGGCAGCCTGCGTCGGCACCACGGCTCCTGGCCACAAAGGGCAAGAAAGGGGAGGGAGAGGTTGAAGCAGGTCCATGCAGCACCCAGGAACCTCAGGGCAGGCTTGCGCCTGTCTCTGACCTTGTACATCTGGAGGGGAAAAGGTGACCAAGGGAGAGGGGGAAGGTAACGCTGAAGAGATGCTCATGGCCAGATTCCTGCCTCTGCTGGGTGCTGGGGTATGGCTGAGAACAGAGGAGATCCTCCAAGGAGCAGCACAACTCCATGGTGGTTGTCCATCACCCCAGGCCTGCTGAAGTAACCAAACTGCCAGGCACCACACAGAATCACCCAGTGATAGGGGTTGGAAGGAACCTTTGGAGATCATCAGGTCCAACCCCCCTGCCAAGGCAGGTTCACTTAAAGAAGGTCACCCCCCCACTCCAGAAAGGTTCCCCAAACATCTGTGGGGGGTTAAAAGACTTGCTGCCCCATGTTGGGAGGGGCTTGCACCCCCTGTGTGCCTTCAAAAAGCTGCTGGCCCACCCCAGCACTGGAGGTGCCCCCAGATGCCCAAGCTCACCATTGAGGGGAGGTTGGACTGGGTGGCCTTTAAAGGTCCCTTCCAACCTAAAGCATTCTCTGATTCTGTGACAAACCTCCTACCTATCAGCATCTCAGCTTGGGAGGGGTGGCCAGCCAGGAGCAGGACCACCCAACTAAACCCTAGCTGAGACCATTCACTGCCTTCATGCCAAGCCCAGCGTGAAGCTCAGCCTTCCCTCCCGGTCCTTCCCGGTTCTGCCTGGAGGCAATTTCCTTGTGGGGATTTGATCCAGGGCACTGGGTGATTCAACACAGTCCAGGTCCCTGCTCCACCTCTCCCTGGCTGCCAAGCAGGGCTGCTGCTGCTCTCCAGGTGATCCAGGCTAAGATAAGAGCAAGCTATTATTATTATTACCCCAATTACTACCGACATCTCGGTCACATATCGCTTCAAAACAGGGTGAATCACCCAGCTGAAATCACAGGGCTGCCATCAACGTGAAGAGCAGCCAGGCACAAGGCTCAGAAATGAGCCCCAGCTTTCCCTCAAGCCAAACAGCTGCTTGCTGAGCCATGCTCCCAACTCAAAGAAATAAATATTCCCATTGCCTGAAGAGCCCCTTGCCATGCCCCAAACCAGGGCCAGAGCTGCCCTGGAGAGAGCTGCGCTTCAGGAAGCCAGAAGAGGTCGAGAGAGCTGGAAAGACTTTCCAAGGGCATCTTGGAGAAGTGAAATCTTCAGCATTTCCCTCCAGAAACGCTAGTGAAAACCCCAAGCAGGAATTTCCCACAACCTCTGCCCCCCAAACTGCCCTGAGGAGCTGAATTATTCCAGTTGTGACTGGAATTTAGTACTGGGAGAATGTATCCTTGGTATTGGGGGGAAAGGTTCAAACCCAGAGCCAGAGCAGGACACTGGTGGTGCCATTTGTGTGTGTGTGTGTGGAGAGAACCTATTGCTAATTGGGAAAGGAACTGCTGCTGTGGTTTTTTCCCCAGCACCATGGTGCTCAGTGGGGTCTTGGGGAGTGGTGGCTCAGCTGTGCCCATGATCACAGGCACAGAGTCACAGAAAACATTTGGTTTTGAAGAGACCTTTAAAATCATGGAGTCCAGCCATGAGCCCAGCACTGCCAGGCCCCCACTAAACCCTGTCCCCCAGCACCTCAGAATATTTCACTGAAGAAAGGAAGGGATTTTTGTTTCCCCTTTCTTCTCAACCAAGCACTCCTTTTCCTGCACCAAAAAGGGAAAAAAGCCAGGAGCTGCTCCACTCCAGACTGCAGCATCCCCCCAGGAGGTATTCAAGGCCATGCTGGATGGGGCTTTGAACAACCTGATCTTGTGGAAGGTGTCCCTGTCCAGGGCAGGGGGTCTGGAGTTAGATAGGTCATAAAACCCTTGATCAGGCTGGCCAGGGCAGTGGTGGAGTCTCCATCCCTGGAGGGATTTCAAACCCATGCAGACTGTGGGGCTGAGGGAGATGATGTAGTGGTGACCTGGCAGTGCTGGGTTCATGGTTGGACTGAATGATCTTAATAGCCTCTTCCAACCGAGATCATTCTATGAACTTTAAGATCCCATCCAACCCAAACCTTCATAGAATCATAGAATCAATAAGGTTGGAAAAGACCTCAAAGATCATCAAGTCCAACCTGTCACCCAAGACCCCATGACTAGACCATGACACCAAGTGCCACATCCAATCCCCTCTTGAACACCTCCAGGGACGGTGACTCCACCACCTCCCTGGGGCCCATGCAGAAGCATGGTTAATGGTACCCTCCATCAACAGCAGTATGGAAAAGAGGGCTGTGAATACTGCACAAACCCTCTCCCCCACCCAATTTGTACTCAGTCAGGAGGAGCAGAAGGGACACACAAGAGGGGTTGCCCAAAAGCTTTGCTCTGGATCAGCTCCTGCCTCCTTCCAGCGGCGATCCCCATGCTGGGTATCACCAAGCTGGGATGCTCTGGTTGATCTAGCAGGTAGATCTAGACTGGATATCAGGAAGTAATTCTTTACACTGATGAGACACTGGAACAGGTTGCCCAGGGAGGTCATGGATACCATGCAAGGCTGGATGAGGCCTTGAGCAACCTGGGCTGGTGGAACTGGACGATCTCTGAAGGGCCTTCCAACCCAAACTATTCTATGAATCTCTCTTTGCATGGGGCAGGCAAGGAGGAGTGGGATGAGGTGGGGGCTCAGGGCTGCCCTTTCCCTGCCCGGGCAGCCCCTCATCCCTGCAGGCTGCCTTTGTTTTGGCAGCCCTGGCCGGCTGGGAGCAGGAAACAGGAGGAGGGCGGGAGGCCGTCAGGAGGAATAATGGGGCTGGACAATCGAGCCACTGATGTCACCCTTCCTGCCATCTGCTCCCAACGCCAGCCGTGCCCCCTGTCCTCCCCCCCCTCCCCTGCTTTGTCCCACTGCCTCCCCCAGCCCTGGTTGATGGCAGGTGGAGGCAGGGAAACGATACGGGAGTCATGAGAGTCTAAACCAGCTTTTGGGGGGTCTAAACCAGGTTTCAGCATCCTCCTCCAAGGCTGTGTGCACCTCGAGGCAGCAGATCATATTGAGATCTGGGGGGGGGTGTCTCAAAATACATCCATGACCCAAGCAGCTGAAATCAGAGGTGCAAGGGAAGGAGACAGGAGGACAGGAAACCTTTCCCCCCAAATGCACAGTTGCAAGTGGAAGGACTTGGGCACCCCGAGCGGCGGACACCACCCCTGCTTTATGCCAGCTAAGGATAGGGCTGTGATCTCCCTTGTCCCCTCGCCTTCCAGCTTCCCAGGGCAAGTGCCTTAACCTCACAAGGGTGCCCTGAAGCCTGGTTAATTCCGGAGAGCCGGCGCGGTGGAGGCTGCGCAGAGCAGCCGCGGGGACACGCTGCCTCCTGCCCGCCGCTGCGCCCGCCGAGATTTCAGCCAGAAAAGGCAAAAGCCCTCAATTAAAGACGGCGACGACGCCTCTCCTCCACCCCCTGAGCACCCCTCGTCGTCAGCACGTCCCCAGCCGGTACCTGGACCGCTACACAATGATCCAGGATGGAGGAGGAGGAGGAGGAGATGATTTCTCCTCCTTCGGGGACAGAGCTAAGATGGACCAAGCCCTGTGGGAGCCGCCGCTCCTCTGCATCAGCAGGTTTGCCGGCGGATGGCATCAGCTGACACTAACTCTTCCATGCTTCCCTCTTCCCCATCATCCTCCTCTTCTTCCTCCCCCCCTTCCCTTGCGCATCATCGTTTTTGCCGCTGCTGCTGCGGCTCCACGTGACGTTGGCCACTGCAGAGGTGACCCTCGCCGGGAGGAGGGCAGCGGCGCCGCTCTCCCTCCCAAGCCTGCGAAAAACTGATTATTCTGCTTGATTCTCCCGGGGATTCGAGAGCGGCTAAAGCCCTTCAGGAATCAAGCGCCGCAATCCCCTGCAAATCGCCCAGCCCCGCAGCATCACGGCGGCAGATTGGCGTGAGGCCGAGCCCCCCCCTCCGCCCCCCGCCTCCGCGCTACGCTTCCCCTTGATCCCGCCGGGGTGATGTCACCGGCAGCCAATGCGGGCAGCGGTGGCTTCGTGGCGGCGGAGCGGGGGGGGGGGGAAACACACGCTGCAGATGGCTCCAGCTGGGCCCAGCATTTGATTAATCGCCTGAATTACCCTCGCTTTGCCATAAAATTACAAGGCGGGGGATGGAGGGGGGGTGGGGGGTGAAGAGCGGTAAAAGCGAGCCGGTGGGAGGGCGAGCTGTGATGGCAAACCAGCCTCCGGCTTGTCCTGCTGCCTGGCACCCAGCGGTACCCAGCAGCACCCGCCAGCAGCATCTCGGCGGAGGGCAGGACCCAGCCTATGGCACCGCGGGGCACCCGGAGCTTGCAGCCCAGCTCGGTGGCTCAGAGCCACCTCTATTATTTAACCAGGAGCGATAGAGAGAGGAGTCTGGGAGAGATAATGTGCCATGACACCGGATAAGAGCTTCTGGCGTCACAGGGGAGGAGGATTACATGTCCCTGAATGGAGTTAGAGATGACAGAGGGGAGGGGAAGAGTTTTTAGCAGGGGATTAAGCTTACGGCTCCAGGAAGGCTTTGGGGGGTTGTTTGCTGGCACAGGACAAGTCGCAAGGCTGATATACCTGTTAGACTTGCCTGGGGAGGGCTCCTGGAGCAGGGAAACACCTCACTGGGGTGTGGGAAACAAACAGCTACCTGAGGACACCCCTGTAGCCACGTGAGCTCAGGCTCCAGCTCTCCTAAGAGTGCCAGAGAAACACCAGCAGATACTGGAGTGAAAGGATGGAGGAGGAGGTTTCATGTACCAAGCACAGACTGAGCCTTCGGCCAGTTTGCATGCCACCACCAACCTCCCCCTCTCTACTGGGGGTTGGTACTGCAAGCACCAGCCCCCCAGGAAAAGTGAAGGCCAGATCTCCTACCTTCATCTTGGAGGCAGGCTGGATGAGCTCTGTGATGGAAACCTTGTCCTGCTGGAGCCTTCTCTTGACCAGCTTGGAGCAGCAGATGTTGACGGAGCTGAGGACGTGCCAGGAGTTGTACTCCACGAAGGAGCGGCTGTCGATGACCAGGGTGCCCTCTGCTCCGTTCCTCAGGAGGCTGGCCAGCTTCTTGGGGTCCATCACCTTGCGTGGGAGCCTGTCCCCTGCCATAACGGGCCCGTCCCCTCTGTGGAGAGTGGGGGGCAAGGGGCAGAAGGGCAGGGCTGGGACGCCAGCACCTGTCTCCCCGAGGCCGATGAGCAAGGCGGGGAAGGGGTGAGCAGGGCAGCACCTGGCCTGGGCTCCTCACGCTGCTAACACCCAGGATGCCAACTCATTGTGCTGAACCTGGAAAGACAGGAAAGGAGAAAAGAGCTGGTCAGTTGGGCAGGATGTGACCTTCACCTTGGGCCAAGTCCCCAAAAGCTTGGCCTTCAGAAGAGTGTCAGAGCTCAACAAGGCACTCTCCAGGTATTGTCCTCCCAGCCCACGGGTATCTGTGGCTCCTGAGCTGCCCAGGTCACAGATATTCTCTTTGTATTTACTTGCCCTCAGCAGAGCTGAGCTGAGCTTGACTTTGTCTAATTGCTTTTGAAGCCATGTCAGCTTTTAGCAGGCACAGTGGCTGGTGACAGGGAGCAGAGCAGGTTGCCAGCTAGGATGAAGAACTCCCCTGGTTTGTTCCAAATCTGCTAACCAATGGCTCCTCCAGGTGACCCTTACTACTCACACCAGGAGAGGCTGTGCATACCTGTTCTCTAAGCACCTTCCCCAAGGTTCTCACCACATTTAGGCCTCGTTTAGGACCCTTTCAGGTCACAGCATCTGCAGAACCACTGGTTGCACAGATGCCTTTTGCCACCCCGGTGCTCCCCACCGCACCGCGTTTGAGCGGCAAGCACACCAGGGCTCTGCGTGGGGCAAGATGCCTCCTCCTTTCCCTGTCCACAGCCCAGCACCTCCTTGCACTCAATTTGCTGCTTCTGACCTCTGCTGAGCACAGAGCTAATGGTTTCACAGAAGCAGCTTAGCTCAGCTCTGAGGTTTTGCTGCTGCATGGTAATCGCTAGTGCGGGGCCCATCAGGCGCAGCACCAAAGTAGGTTTGCTCCCCCAGCTCTGTCACTTCACACTGCATTTCACCTGCTCTTCTATCAGAGCCTGCTCATGGCTGTCTTGGCAGCTTGCCTCCTGGCAAGTCAAGAGAAGATGACCTCCTTGGAAGCCAAGAAGATGAGCTGACCTCCACTCCTGCTTTGAAGAAACAGGTCAGGCATTAGGGCAGAGGTCTTGAGAAGCTGTATTTGGACCCAGATGGCCTCGAAGTGGCTACTGCTGTCCAGCATCTAACTGCAAGGGGGTTCCTATCGAGGGGTACATATCTGGGCACCATCTCTCATGCTGTGGAGAGTCAAGCCTGGTGCTTTCTGAAGTGCTACCAGAAGAATGAGCTTCCTCCCAGGGATCTGCAGGCTGGGAAGCATTCAGCTCAGGGTGTCTTCTGAGGGTTTAATGGCACACGTCATTGCAGGCAGGTTTTAATGGCATTAGCTTTTAATGCCGCTGCAGTCATTCAGAAAATAAGCCTGGGCTGCTACCAGGCTCCTCTTGTTCCTGCCAGAACCCACAAGCTGTTCTGTGCAAGCCTTAATGCAGCTGAATTAGGAGGACTATGAATAACAAGCCTGGAAAGGCCAGCACAGAGATTTTCATTGACTTCTGCAGGGCCAGGATTTGGTCCACTGGCTAGAGGAGGCTTAAGAGTCACCCTGATCTGAGTAAGCCAGCAGCTCTTGGAAGCTCCTGCACTCAAAGCTCCTGTTGGTGCAGGTACCTGCTGCAGTGGTAGCTCAGGACATGAGAGAGACACTCAAGTAGGACACAAGTAGTGTGCCCTAGCAGGGTGAAAAACCAGGGACCTCAGCTACCAGCCACCAAACCTGGAGGACACAGCCAGCTTGCAGGAAACAGGTGGAAAGCCACAGAACACAAGGATGGGGATTCCAGCATTTACTCTGGCTCATGACTCCAGCATTAACAGCTTCCCATCTTCCCTGGGCTGCCAGATCTGCCCTCCAAAGCAAGGGGAGAGGTCCCAGGCTCCATCCTTGGGATCCAAGTTCCCCATAAGAAGCCACAATGGGATGTGCACCTACTGTGTTGGTTGCTCAAGACCAAAAAGAGACATTGGAGTAGGGTACAAGTAGTGTGTCCTAGTAGGGGAAAAATCAGGGACCTCAGTGACCGGCCACCCAGCCAGGAGAACACAGCCAGCTTGCAGGGAACTCAGGGAAAGCCACAGAAGATGAGGATGGAGATCATCCAGTCCAACTGCCCTGCTAAAGCAGGGCCACTCACAGGAGCTTGCCCAGGATCACAGTGGCCAGGTGGGTTTGGAATCTCTCCAGCCAAAGAGACTCCACAACCCCTCTGGACAGCTACTCCAGGGCTCCAGCACCCTCACAGAGAAGGATTTTTTCCTCTTGTTCAGGTGGAACCTCCTGGGTTCCAGTTTGTGCCTGTTGCCCCTTGTCTTGTTTCTGTCTACCAGTGAAAAGAGCCCATCCTGATTCTCATGACCCCCACCCTTTAGACATTTCCATGCCTGACTAGACTTCCTCAGACTGCCAGACCTGCCTCCCAAAGCAGGAGGTAGCTGCCCCAGACTTCCATTTCAGGACCCAAGCTGCCAACAGGAGGCCACAATGGGATGTGGAGACCTCCTGTGCCCCTGTATCACCCCCCTGCTTCCTCTGCTAATGCACCAATCCAAACTACAGGGTGGGTGGAAGCCCCTTAAAATCTGCAATAGGGATGGCTCCTCCTAACAGGGGATCATGGACTCCCCTAGTTGGAAAAGACCTTAAGAACACTAAGTCCAAGCATACCCTAACAGCTCTTTGCACACAACTGTTAGACCATGTCCCTAAGCTCCTCATCCAAACATCTTTTAAACACCTCCAGGGATGGTGACTCCACCACCTCCCTGGGCAGCCTGGTCCAATGCATAGTGAGCCTTTTGGCAAAGAAGTCTTTCCTCATACCCAACCTAACTCTCCCCTGGTGCCACTTGAGGCTGTTCCCTCAAACGGCACCAAGTGTTTTGGCAGCCCCTTGGCACCCTGGCAGGGCCATCACCAGCCCCATGCCAGCTCTGTGGCTCCTCACACCAGCTCCAATTAGAGCTGCCCCCACGATGGGCAGCTGGGGATCTCCTCCCCCCTGCCACAGGAACCCTGCTCCCCCCCAGCACTGCTCCAGGGGGGGCTTCAAAATGGAAACAGTTCTAATTAGGGGGTGTGAAGGGGAGCGAGGCTGGCTCCTGCTGGGAGATGACACACCTCATTACGTCGCTGCTGCCTTGCCAGAAGCCCCCCTGCTGTCGCTTGGCTATAGAGCCAGGGCACTCAGAAAGGATGCAAATGAGCCAGCTTCCCCTTCCAGCTCCCTTTCACACCCCACTCCCCAAACCACTTTCTGCATCCCATCCCCATCGGGACACCAAGCTGTGAATTCTTCTTGGCTCTTCCGATCGCATCCAAGAAAGCAGAAGGGGACGGGAGCCAGTCAGCAGACAGAGAAGGCAGGGGTAACCCCCCAGCAGAGGGAGGGGAAGTTTGGAGTGGGAGGAAGGAGTGATCCCACTGTGCTGTACCTCTGCAGCTAAGGTGGTGTCTGCTCTCCAGGTAAGGAGCAAGGGTTGAGCTTTGGGCATCCTGGACATGGGCAAAGCGGTCTGGGAAAGAACAGATCCTCCATCACATAACTGCTCTGAGAGAAAGCCCTTCAGAAAAGGGCTTCCATGTATGAAGCTCTGGCAGATGACCAGGAGCTTGGGAGAGTAGGGTAGAGTAGGGTAGAGTAGAGTAGAGTAGAGTAGAGTAGAGTAGAGTAGAGTAGAGTAGAGTAGAGTAGAGTAGAGTAGAGTAGAGTAGAGCAGAGCAGAGCAGAGCAGAGCAGAGCAGAGCAGAGCAGAGCAGAGCAGAGCAGAGCAGAGCAGGTTGGAAGAGACCTTTGAGATCACCAAGTCCAACCTATCACCCAACACTAATCAACTAAACCATGGCAACAAGCACCCCATCCAGTCTCTTCCTAAACACCTCCAGTGATGGTGTCTCCCTGGAGATTGGAGGAGATGGACAAAGAGGCTTCCCAGCTCAGCTAATAGCTGCCCTCCTGCAGGCCAACCAGCTGAATGCCCACTCCAGCACGCCCACGTGAACCTGGTAGCACACACAGCAGCCAGGTCCCACTCCCAGCTCTGCCTGAGGAAGACAGGGCAAGGTTGCTCCATTCTGCTTCTCTTTCTTTACAAGGGATGGAGATGTCTGAGTGTGGTGATAGGAGCTGTAACCCTGCCATTAGAGCCAAGACACAAGGACTTCTCTAAGGGTATGTCTGGCCAGGTCAAAGGCAGATGAGCTGCTGCTCTGCCAGCAGCCACAGGACATTTTGAAGCCAACCTGAGGGGTGGGGAGTCTATCCCCAGCTACCAGGTATCCCAGTAGATACCAGAGGAGCCTACAAGACCTTCACAGTATCTCACAGGCTGTATGTAAGCTGGTCTCTGAGAAGAACAAGGCTCTCCTGCCTCCATACTTGGGAAAGGCAATGAGAAAAGGAAGAAAGATCATAGTATCAGTCAGGGTTGGAAGGGACCACAAGGATCATCTAGTTCCAACCCCCCTGCCATGGGCAGGGACACCCCACACTAGATCAGGCTGGCCAGAGCCTCATCCAGCCTGGGCTTAAACACCCCCAGGGATGGGGCCTCAACCACCTCCCTGGACAACCCATTCCAGGCCTTCACCACTCTCATGGTGAAGAACTTCCTCCTTCTGCTCAGATGGATCAGAAGAGAAGCTGAAGGAACAGGCACAGCCATGGAGCACTGCTGAAGTAAGAGGCTTCTCACCATGGTGACAGGAGACCAGGGGAAAAGGTTAACCTGGAACCTAAATTAGGGTTTCAGAAACATAGCTGTGTCCCTCTCTTATCAGTTTATTAAAGCCATCTTAATCTTCTTGAGTGTTCCTGAAGAACATTACCATAATCCTTTAATTCCACCTCTCCCTGGAGTGCCTGTAATGAGGAGATGGGCACATGGCTCAGCTGAATGGGGACAGCCAAGCAGGAGAGGCCACGCTGCAGCTGAGGGGCAGAAAGATGGGCAGAGCTCAGCACATGGGCTGGGCCAGCTGCCTGCTCCTCGGGACTCTGTCCCCTGTGTCACCTCCAGGGGTGCATTGCACCACGCGAGGGGCGCTGGCCATGGGAGCCACGGGCAGGACAGAGGTGTGTGTGGCAAGCTGGGCTAAGGGCAGCTGTTCTTCTGGCCAGGCCAAGCGAGAGAGTGAGAAACCCCCTACCATGCCACAGGCTGCTGATCTGTGTGGCCTGATGGACCTCGGGAGCTCAGCCCTCTGCTGGCTCAACACGGGGCACTGAGCTGGAGGCCACTTCCCTCAGTCCCTTCTTGTCTTGCACAGTGTCCCCAGCTGAGAGATGTGCTATGGGAAGGGTGCAGATCTGGTATCTCTTGTACTGGGGACATCAATTAGAAGGCCAGCATGTCTCTGCAGCAGCCCACAAACCTCACTAACCAGCACGTCCACTCTTTGCACCGAGCTAGGAGTTGTGTCCTGGTGAGCTCTACTCTCCATGCATGGTCTAGTTGAGGAGATGCTCCCCTTGCTTGCCTGTGGGAAGCAGCTGTGACCCCAGGAACACCTTCCCATCCTGTGAGACAGGATCTACAGCACACACCCCCCAGCTGCCATCTCCCCCTGGAGTTTCCCAAGGCATATGAGCACCACAGAGGAATGCCTGCTGGTTTGTGCCCAGGAAGCCACAAAAGCAGCTGCTCCTGAAGAGCTGCCACCTCCACCGGGGACCAGCAGCACTGAGCTGAGCAGCCTTCTTTTTCCTCCTGTAGCCCGCATGGGCAAAGTCCTCTGAGCCCTGCAGTGAGACGCTGCCTGACCAGGGCTCCTCCATTCATCCAGGTCAGCCTTGCCACCAGCCCAGGCTCACTGACTGGGACTCTGGCAGGAGACCCCCACCAGCCCCAGCTCTCCAGAGCCAGGTCAAGATGTAAACCGTGGCGTTTGCACCGAGCCCTCCAGCACTTTTCCTCCCTCCTCATCCCATTCCTTCCGAGAGCCTCGGCACTTCGCGAGCTGCCCTCGGCAGGCTCCTGCCGTTTGAGGGATTCCTAAATCAGGGGCCGGTGGCTAATTATTATTATTTTGCAGCAGCAATCAGGGACGTGGGGCTCATTAACAAGTTAGCTCCTCTGGTTTCCCTGGAAACCCGCAGCTGCCAGGCAACGGCTGCGTCTCCGGCCCGAGGCGATGCTACTGCAGCGCCTTGGGCTCACCCCGGCAAAGATGCTGAGGTCCTCCGCGGGCTGCTGAACCCAGCTTAGCGAATGAGGTGGGTCCAAGGCGTGTCCCCCCTGCTCTAATCCATCCGCTGTGAAGCCCAAGCCCATCTCCTCATCTCCCCCTGCCACTCACAGCATGGGAAACTGCGTAGCGGCTTCTTCCCCCCCGCCCCCTCCCCCCCCAGCGAGAGAGGAAACCTTTCTCCAGGGGTGAGGAATTTGGAGCAGTAATGACTCCCCAGGGCTGCAGTGGGACAAAGCTGTCAGGTGCCTGCCGTAGCCGCTGTGGAGGTGATGTAACCACCGATGGTTCCTTACCAGCTACTCGAGGTCCCTTTAAAAGGCAGCACAAAAGATTTCTCTGCTGGAGGATGGAAAGAATAGAGCATTCCCACCCCCCACCCCCACCTTTTCCTCTTAAAACGACGCTAGGAAACCCTACTGTCCACATCCACTAATCCAGGCAGGAGTCTGCTTGTCCACCTTTCCCTGGTGAACCTTAAGAACGGGGAGGGGCATCTCTCAAGCCCCAGCAGCACGAAGATGGAGGGGAGATGGTGATACAGTCCACTGCCCTGGCTCCTCTCCCCCCCAGACCCACCCGGGGTTTTCCAGGACAGGCAGAGGACTGCCCCATCCATCCCCATTCCCACTCCATCCTCACCCCTGCTGGCTCCACATCCCCTCCTCAGCTCTCTGCAGACAGCTTCCCCCTGGAAGCAGAGCCTCTCTCAGCCCTCCATGCATGGAGGGCTTTGGGAAGGGGGCAGAGGCAGCCTCCCCTTCTCCGTGCAGCACATCACAGGAGGCAGCTGCTGCTCCTTCAGCAGGGTTTCAGGACCAGCCTCTTGCTCAGCTCCCGATTTTTGTTTGGTTATTTTTTCCCCTCCTCCTCCCTGTGCCGCAGTCTCCTTTCCATCCCCGCAGGCTGGGAGCAGCACGGTGAGGAGCCCTGCAAAGAGCTGCAGGCACCCCAGCTGCACCTGCTCGCCTCCCATCTTCCCTTCTGCACCTGCAGCCCTCGGGACAGGAGGGGGGTTTCCCCACTGGAGGACACGGCCGAAGGACCAGGATGCCCTTCAGCAAAGGCCAGGTGGTGCATTCACACTGGGTGAGGGCTCGGTGTGGAGGCACCTGGCGAGGCTGGCATGGGCTGGGCAGCCTTGGGTAGGTGGCTGGTGGCATCGAGCAGCTCAGCCACGGCAACAAAGGGATGAAAGGAAAAGGCACAAGTTTTACCTAGCTGCAGGGAAGGTCTTTGCCATGCACCCCTCACCCCCCAGTGCACACCAGCTCTTCTGGATGAAGTTCAGCTAGGGAAAGGGGGTCCCTCATCCTCTCCCACCACCAGTAGCTTTGGATGGGCAATGACTGCAAACAATCCCTTCCTAGCCTGCTTCCACCCAAGTGATCCACGTGCCTTAAGGATTTGCAGCCTGTGCATTCCCAGAACAGTCTCTGACTGCGCTGGTGGTGGTCAGCCTGGAGGTTGCATCAGGGAAAGGCAATGGGGACAGGGAGCAGGGAAGGTTGTTTAGCAGGACCCTAGATGACAAGGCCAGCACCTGCTCCTCTTGGACTAGAGCCTCTAACATGATTTAAATGGTTTCTACCTTCAGCAGAAACACAAGCTTTCATTTTAAAGCCTACAAAAGCCAAGACCAAAGGTTCTCCATGCCCTTGCTCACACTGGGAATGGAGCTCCCAAGCAGGCTGCTCTCTAATACCAAAGCTATCCCACTTCCATCCTCACCCTGTCAAGCCAAGAGCTGGCCAGGCTCTCACCTCGGAGCTCCTGCTTTGAGTAGCTTGGCACACCGGGGACATGCCACACTGCAGAAGGGAAATCTAGTCCTCCTGATGCTGCCCACTGCCTGATACTCCTCCCATCATTTGCCCCATCACGATCCCATGAGCCCAACAAGCTTAGCTTGAGGATCTCCAGGGGCTTGTTTGCCTTTTTGCAGCAAGAGCAGGCAAAAGCAGCCCAGAAAGGTGTGCAGTGAGATAGTTCTGCAGAGCTGGTCTGCCTCTCTCATCCTAGGACACCAGACACCATAAATACCTGCTGGGTGCTTTTGCAGCCTCCTGGAGGAAGGATCTCCAGGACCTGTGTACTATTTTCCCACCCCACCTCCATGCTAGGTGGAAGACAGCACAGGGTTAAGCTGTGGTTCTTCAAGGCTGCAGATAAACACAGCAGCATTTCACTGCTTAAGGACCACCCCAAGCCACATGAGCTTCCCCATCTCAGCAGAGTGCCAGGGAAAGCCATGGGTGAGGCCAAGGCTGCTGAGGCCAGGGCTGGTGAGGCAAGCACCCAGCAAACACAGGGAGCGATGGTCCCTGGCACCTGCCCAGCACAGCACCTTGAGTCCCCATAGTCAAGTGACAAACAGGACCCTGAAGAACAACAAGGTTGCTGCCCCAGGAAGGGTTTTACACAGTTTCTGACGACAACTGGTGCAAGCTGAGGTGCAGATCCCAGCCCAGGCTTCCAGCCAGCAGAGGTCAACGTCCACACTTACGTCACCCTACACGCGCTCAGACTCTGGCCCTCCTCGGGAGACCCAGCATTCAGCTCCAGTGCCAGGAGCTACACTGCTTTTCCACGGCATAAGATACTCCCCAGGGCAGTAAATAGCTTTTGCAAGACTCTACTGACCTGGCTGAAGGCTCACTGAACTCCCCCTGCGCACACAATAGCCAAGCTGCTCCCAGGTTTGGGATGAATTAGCGCTTGTCAGCTCAGGATCCAGCTCTCACCACAGCTCCAATGAGGAGGCATCAACCCTGGGTTTCAGAGGATTACCTTTATCTAGAAAGAACACACCAGGCAGGCAAAGCCCAAGCTGCTGGCCCTGCCCCACTCTCTCCTCTTCCTCTGGGGGCTGTGACTCATGGCCAGCTGGTTTTGTTCTCTTAATCTGAGGTGAGGGTCAAACAAAGCATTCTGCAGGTCTCCCTCCATCCCACCAGCCTGGACAAGCATGTGTCCATTGCCCATGTCAAGTCACAGCCATAGCTCTTCTACAGCCTGTCCTCTTTATGGAGCACTGGGGCCTGCAGCATCTTGCAGCATGAGTCTTCTTTCTTCACCCATAGCATCATTGCTGCTCTGGGTAGCAAACTGCATGGACTCATTCACTGTGGGAAATGAGCAGCAGTGCTCCCTCACCAACTCCCAGCAGATGTTGAAGTGTCTTTGCTGTGAGGGTGCTGGAGGCCTGGAGCTGGCTGCCCAGAAAGGTTGTGGAGTCTCCTTCTCTGGAGAGATTCCAAACCTACCTGGCCATTGTGATCCTGGGCAAGCTGCTGTGGCTGACCCTGCTGGACTAGATGATCTCCAGAGGTCCCTTCCAATAGCCACCATGCTGGGACTCTGTGACATACATAGAGATGTGTGACATCACATCTCTGGAAGCATTTAAGACCAGACTGGATGAGGCTTTGTGGTCTAGTAGAAGGTGTTCCTGCCTGTGGCAGAGTGGATGGAACTAGCTGATCTTTAAAGTCTCTTCCAACTCAAGACATTCCAGGGGAGAGGGGAGAGGATGGAGGGGAGAGGATGGAGGGGAGAGGATGGAGGGGAGAGGATGGAGGGGAGAGGATGGAGGGGAGAGGATGGAGGGGAGAGGATGGAGGGGAGAGGATGGAGGGGAGAGGATGGAGGGGAGAGGATGGAGGGGAGAGGATGGAGGGGAGAGGATGGAGGGGAGAGGATGGAGGGGAGAGGTCCTGGAGATATATCATGATGTTCACTCAGAGCTTCAACATCCTCCAACTTGTTCCCATGCCAGCAGGCCTCATCCATCTCTGCTTCTGATCATGGGTGATCACATCAAGCCTTTAGGGCTGCTGGTTGACCCCCCCAGCAAGGACCAGTTCAGTTCTCTTCACCTTCCTGCCCCATCCTGCTAGACTCCAACTGAGCTCATGCTTATCTTTGTATCACTTACTGCTGAATGAACCTTGCTCAGGTGCCAGACAAAGAGGCAGCCAAGCTCAAAGCAGAAGGGATTGCAAGGATGACACAGAGCTACAGGCATCAGCACTCAGGCAGCGAGTGGAGGACACGCTGATCTATTTTTAATGGCACAATGCTTGGTAGTGCTTTACAAAAGGACATGTCTGGGGAGATTCTGCCCAGTCAGAGATTTGCATTTGGGGCTTTGCTTTTTTCAGCAGTCAACCTCCCCTGGTGCATGGGAGGTGCTTTGTCCCTCACCACCCCACAGAAGAACGCAGAGAGCCCTGGCTGGAGGCTTGTCCCTCTGGGTCACCTTCTTGCCCTGCCATGTCCTTCTAACTTTCCACCAGAAGAGCCAAAGCTGAGGTGAGCAGCAGGTGAGGTGTAAAGGAGAGCTCCAAGCTGGCTTGGGTCCTAGCTCTCAGCCCTCGCTGAGCTAGCAAAGCTGCCGGGGACAGCTCTGCAAGGTCCTCAGCCAGCAGCAAAGCAGTTAACCTGGTTTCTCACAGGCTAGCTCACAAGTCAGCAGCGCTGGCACCCTCTCCATGCCAGCCCTCTACTCAACAGCCTCAAGTGCCAAGCGAGGCTCAGGCTGTGCCCGTCCGCTCCCCGCGCAGGGCTGCCGGCCAAGGCAGATGAAGATGGCATTGAATAACTCCACTCAGGCTCCGGCTCGGGCAGGACCAGGCTGCCATCTCCAGCTTGGAAATGAGGGCTGTTAGAGGCAACACCAAAACAATCGGGTGACGCTGGAGGCGCTTGGTGGTTGCTTCTTTTCCACAGCACACCCCCCGAGACCGCTGGACCCTCTTTGTCTGGAGCAGAGCGCCTGGTGTCAGCCAGGAGGGGCTGGGTTGCCGCGGGAGATGTGTGGCCGAGGCAGGCGCAGGGTTTAACGCAACAAACAGGGCTGAAATCTCTACCAGAGCTTCTGCTGCATCAGCTGAATTGCCAGGCATAGCTCTCCTCTCAGGGGGAGGCAGAAGAAAGGCGAGGTGAGAAGCCCTGGATGGGAGCACACCACACACCTCCAGGGCGGGTGAGTAAGGCGGAGCGGCGGGGCCGGAGCGGAAGGACGCACTGCATCAGCAGCAGGGCTGGAGGACACCTCTTGTGGAGGGGCTGGAGGATGCCAGGGGCATGCTGTCATTGGAAGCTCCACACAGGATCAAAGGACCTCGTTTCACGTCCCCTCTCCATCACTGCCTAGCAGCAGGTACTTTATGAAAGCCTGGGAGCAGCGGGCTGCTGGCTATTGCTGGAGCAGTCGTGGCATGATTTAGGTTGAAGGAGACCTCAGGAGCTCAGCTGGTCCAACCCCTCTCTCCCTTAAAGCAGAGCTAACACCAACACCAGAACAGGTTGTCTTGCCCTTCTTGTTGCCAAAGGACTTGATCCCTGCCACCAGCAGGCTCAGAAATGATGGTCCTCACAAGTCAGCAGGCAGAAATGCTGCACAAAGAGCTGCAGCACCCCCAAGGGCTTTGGAGAAACTCCTGAAGAACACAAAGGCTCTGCCCCAAGAGACCTGAAGGCTTGGTTTGAAAAAGGTACAACCAAGGCAGGTGAATCAAGCATGTACAGATCAAGGTGGGCAAACAAGACCTGTGAGGGTTTCCCCCCCCAGCAAACAGCTTGGAGGAGTAGGAAGAAAAGAGGGAATCAAGGCAGGATTTCCAGCCCCAGATAGCTTGCTGGGATGTTCTTCATTGAAGTCACTGCAAAATGCATCACTTATTTCCCCTTCCTGCAGACACTCCCTGAACTCCTTTGCTCTTATTGCTCCCTCTTTGTGCTAGAAGACTCTTCATGTACTGGACCAATTTCTAGTGAATACCTTCAGGTTCTCCTCCAGTCATAGTCTGGGCTACCACTGCACCTATCTTCTGAACTCCTGATCCTTCCAAGGCACCATGCAAGCAAGTATTGCTTGTCTGGAAACTGGAGATCCAGCACAGCAAACCCCTCACAGGAGCTCTGTGCAAAGCAGCAGATCCCCCCTGCACACCTGCCTCGACTACCTTGTCCAGCTGGGTCTAGAGCACCTCAGAGAAAGAGTCAAACAGCAGAGGCATGGAGCAAACCATCCTGCAGAACCAAGCCTGGACTGGGTAGGGCTCTGTGCTGGGCATAGCCCCCCAGGAGTGCCATTCTTCCTCTCCTTGCTCAAAGTGCAGATGGTTGAGAGCCAAAGGAGCCTCTCGGACAGCACTGACCCAAAGGCTTGGGGGTAGAAAGTCTACAAACACCCCTTGAAAGAGGAAGAGATAAGACTGTGTTTTCCTTTCCATGACCTCATGCTGAAGAGGAGATAGGGCAACCAAGGCACCTTGCCATGGCCAGAGCTGGGTATGTTCCACCACGGTCTCAGCTCTTGCCTGGCTTCTTAAAAAGCAGCTCTCCCCTGGGGATGTGACACATGCCATGGTCTCCTCCTGCACCAGAGGAGCAGGCAAAGCCATCAGGCCATCACCAAGGTGCAATGTACCACTTGCTGTTCCTCTGAGACCCTACACTGCCACTGCTCTCTGGCTTTGAGGGTAGCCCCTGACGTCACCAGTGCAGAGCATCCTGGCACTGCCAGTGCTAACCTGCCTGTGCTATAATTCTGCATATGACAAAGGCCCAGGTCTCCTGAGCAAGCTCGAGAAAATCTTGAGTGGAGAGCTGGTTTAGCTTCTTATCCAATGACTGCTCCCAGGCCACTCACCTCCCTTCCCCAAGCCTAGCCATGTAATTACATCAGGTGCCTCCTTCCCACTCGGCATCAGGTGGGACAGGTGTATCTTCAGAGGAGGAAAGTAAAGCTTGACAAACAGGTTTTAAACCCCAGAGGGTATGAGGATGCAGAGCAGCTGCTGGAAGCTTTCCTCACAGGATGATGGCATCGCAGCTTCTCTGCATAGCAGTGAGTTAAGAGAGTGAGGTGAGACCCGCCTGGGAGCATCTGAGGGGTTCTGCAGACATCTCCTCCCTATTGCTGCCATTACCCCTGGAACTGAGGGCTAAAAGGTCTCTTGGTGCAACCTCCCAGCTGTCCTAGCAGGCAGAGAGGAGTCTGAATCTGCAAGCTCCTTCTCTTTATCACCTCCTTCCCTCCAAGACTCAGTTTGCTGGAACAGATTCAGTGTGACGGAGCTCCCACCATAAATCAAAGCTGCCAAGAGCTGGAGCACCTCCTTTTCCTCCTTCCACCCCTGACAGCCTTAACACGCTCTGCACCTGCCTGCACCCGGGGCCGCGGGAGCTGCGCACCGCAGAGCCCAACCTCCGATCCCTACGAGCAGCCTCACTTGAAGGCAACGAAGCAAAGCCAAAGAGGAAAAGCACCTACAACACACTCCCTGTCTCTGACGTAGGTGGAAGCAGCTGGTGCAGAGGGAAAGGGGCAGGGATGGAGCGAGGGCTTGCTCATAGCCATGCCAAGAGAAGTCGTTTCAGAGATCCGGAGCTGCAGTGGGTTTCGAGTCTTTGGGGGGGGGAAGCTCGTTTTCTCCCACCTCCCAAGGTCCGCTTGGGACAGTCACTGCTAAGACCTGCCCAGCCCTTAGGGGTGCTTAGGAGGAATAGTGACGTTGTGATTGATTTTAGGTGCATCTAAGCTCTCCAGAGGCAGGCACCTCTGTGGCTTTCTCGGCAAGGAGCCTGCACGAACCCGCTCTGCAGACAAGCGTGGTGCAGTATCTGCAAGGACAATCTCCATGCTGAGCACCCGGTGAATGCTTCTAAAGAATTCTGGTTGCTTTGCCCAGCTCTCAGGCTGGTTTTGAAACAGCAAGGCTAGATCCAGCTTCTCCTTCCCTACTCCCTGCCATGCATCAAGGCAGGGACAATTGAAATCCACGGGGGGCAACTCTGCCAGGTTAAAAGCCTTTTGGGGTGAGTTGCTGCCATCTCTCCCCAGAGACCCTTCAGCCCCTGTTTTGTGCTGCTTGAGCTCATTGCTGATGGGCAGAGGGCAGGAATTTCTGCCTGCTGCCATGGGAAAGAGGCGTTTGGGCATCCATCTGCTGCTCCTGCACCCAACTGTCCTCTCCTGTCCCAGCCATTCAGATGGTCCTACATGTCCAGGCTCTACCAACATGCCTGTGCCAGGGAAACTGGGGATGAGACACCTCCACAATCCTTGCAGGTCTTGAAACCCCCAAATACCTGCAGCTATGACCAGGAGGCTTTTCTCAACGCTGTAGAGAAAGCATCTTGGGAATTCCATTTTGGGAAAGCAGTGCAAAGCAAAACCAAAGCGAGTGCAGGGCTCCCGCCCAGCCAGACCCCAAAACCTCAAACCAACCTCTTCTGCAGAGAGTCCTCCTGCCACAGGCACCCTCTGGCAGCTCACCCACCCATCTGGCAGAGGGAAGGCCAAACCCAGCAGCACCAGTTCCCAAAACATGGAGCCCTTCCCAAAACAAAGCTTGTCCACAGCGGCGCTCGGGCGCAGCGGCAGCCGTGCCCCCAGCCTCTCGCCTCGGTGCGGGAGGAGAGCGCAATGCCAGCACCGGGGGGAAGCTGCTTTCAAGGTTAATATGGCCCCTGAAGTGCCAGCAGCAATCCTCAGCCCTACCTGCTCAGGGCTTCCTGGCTATCCCAACCATCTCCTGGGGCGAGGTGCTTTGATACCCCAAATCGGAGATCCAGCCCTATGCCCGAGCCGTTTGTCAACACCACCACTAGCTGCTCAGGATAGGGACGGTCTGCTTCCACAGCATGCTCGTGCCAGAGCCCAGCTCCCACCAGGGAGCTATTGGGAAGGACCGCAGTGGGAAGGAAGGAGAAACGCATCCGTGCCCAGCCCAATCCCGAGCTGCCGAGGAAGGCTGGCACCGCACCGCGTCCCGCACCGCACTGCCTGCCGCCGCCACCGCTGCCGCTGACTGACCTGTGCACCGAGCTGCCCCAATGCCAGCTGAAGCACTGACATCAGCTTCTGCTCCTGCTCAGGAATTTAATTCTGGGGGAGGAGAAAAGGCAAGGGGGTGGCGGTGGGGGGAGCAGGAAGGAGAAGGAACTTATTTATCAATAGGGGAAACGAGCAGGGCGCTGTGACAGCAGCCAGGGCTGAGCCCAGCAAGCACCGCGGAGCGCTAGGTAATAATTTTTTTGGGGGTGGCGGGGGAGGGAGGACATCAATTGGTCCATGCACACTGAGGGGGGTGATTTTAAAGGGGCAGCTTAACCCCCTCCTGGCCGGCAGCGCCTTCAAAGTGTTGCATCCAACCTCCCCACCCCCCCAGCTAAACACATGCCGGCTGCGTTTAAACGCCAAGGACACGGCAGCGACTCTCCAACCAGTTTCATCATCACTATCACCATCATCATCATCACACCGACCCGGCGCAGTCCACACCGCTTCCATTCCCACCCTTCCCTCCATCCCGAACCCCCTCCTCACCTGCGCCACCACCAAACGCACCTTTCCGAGGCAGAGGAGGGGGGGGGGGGGGGAGAGGAGGAGGATTTTCAACAGCCCTCCCCCAAAACAAGCGCAGTGCCCCCGACATGCGCACCCGCGGAGAGAGGACACCCTCCCCTCTCTCCACCCTCCCCCTTCCCAGCACCCCCACTCCCCTACCCCCCTTCTCCTCCCCATTTTTGTCGTTACATTAAAACAATCCCAACCCCTGGATGCACCCATACAGACCCGCATCTGTACGTTGCGCGCTGTCCGCGGGCTCCGCACGTGCGGAAGGGCTGTACCGTTCCCCCCTTTCCCCTCCCGTTCCCCCCCCCCGACACCTTTAGGGGATACACTGACCCGGCGCCTATAGACAGCTATAGGGGAAGGGGGGGTGTGAGGCACTGACCCTGCGCGGCCGCCCCCGCTCCGCGGGTTCTCCGCTGGCGCGGAGCCCGCGTTGGAGGGGGGAGGAGGGGGGGGAAGGGGGGGTTGGCTCCGCGCTGCTCCGCGCTGTTCCGCGCCGCTCCGCGCACCGCCGGGAATGCGATGAGGTCATGCCTCGGGAACGGGGGGGGGGGAGGGGGAAAGGAAATAAAAAAAAAAAAAAAAGGGAAAAAAAAAAAGGCAAAGCGTTGACGTCACCCTCAGCCAATCAGCGTGAGCCGAGCAGGGGCAGGGTGACGTCAGCCCCGCGGGCGCGGAGAGGCGCGGAGGGAGCGGGAGATGATTTCCAACACCCCCCCCCCCCTTACTATCACCAGCTCAGCCTCTTATCTCATCCCCGGCTGCTGCGGGGGGGTCCCACCTCGGAGGGGTCCCGGGGATGCTCCCTGGCAGGGAGGTTGGGGGACACCGTTGGGGGGGGGGATGGGGGGATGTTGTTTTTTCGGGGGGACCCTGCGGAGGTTGCCGGGGGCCCCCGCCTCTCCTCCAGCATCCAGCTGCGCCTGGCAAAACCGCTGCGTCGATGGATGTGGGTTCCGAGGTGGCTCCTAATCCCTGGAGTGTCCGAGGCCAGGTCGGGTGGCGGCAGAGAAGCCTGGAGAAGATGACCCCGTCCCTGGAAGGGTCCAAGCCCAGGCTGTCCTGGGGCTCTGAGCAACCTGCTCTGGCTGAAGATGTCCCTGCTGACTGCAAGGGGGTGGTGGGGGGCAGATGATCTCGAAGGTCTCTCCCAACCCAAACCATTCCGTGATCCTATGGTTCCCGGGCTGTGTGTTTGGCAAGGCTCATCCTGAAGCTCTCCCACAAGCAGGGCCAGCCCTCCGACCCGGCAGAGCACCCTGCCTGTGGGTCCTATGCCAGCCGTGCCCACCTCAGACACCCCCATCACCGAACCTGGAGCAGCTGGGTGACTGCTGAGACAGCCCCCCAGGGCCCCTTGTGAAGCACCTGAGCTGGCAAACAATGGCCATCAGTGCAAGCATGGTCTCAGAGGACAACATGGCAAGGAGCAGCCCAAAAGCTGGGGGAAGGGGGGGAGGAGGATCCTGGCCTGTGGATCATCTTCCTGGGCATAAGTGGACTCACCTCCATCCTGCTGTGGTGTCACTGAACAGCTGTGTGGCCACTGTGGCTAGTGTCACAGGGGTTGTTCTCTGTCCTTGTCCCTGGCCTGGCAGCTCCAGCTTAGAGGGGGATTAGGGTTTAGGAGCTTAGGTTGTGCTTAGGAAATCAAGGGAACCTTCCTCCCTGCTGATACTGCTGCCGGATGCTTTAAAATTAACTCTTGTCTCTCCAGACAGGCAGCCAGCAGCTTGCTCAGCAGAGCAGTCGAGCTCCCACCCTTACTGGAGGCAAAACCTTTCCCAGGATGGTCATTTCTTGCAGAAGCACCAGAGGCAAGGAGCCCTGGGATGCTGTGGCACCTCGCTGTCCCCGCTGCAGGAGGAGAGCTGAGTTCAAGCCCTGCTCCTGCCACTGAAAATCAGCTCACCCAGCAAGGACCCTCACGCAAAACCAGGGCCACTCTACCCAGCCAGCATGGATTTCAACCCAGTTGCCATGGCTGATGGTGAGATGCTGAGGGGGAGCAGCCCTGGAGCACTTGGTCCTTGGGGGAGTGGGAACAGGAGCATGCCTGGCACGGCTGGAGCGAAGCTGTGGTCTCCCTTCCGTTCTGGTTCTCCTGCACAGCTCCATCCTCGCAGCCATGGGGAGCACCCCAGGCAGGTCAAAGCTAAGACTCCTCTTGCTTCACCCCCCAGGCAGGTCAAAGCTAAGACTCCTTCACCTTGCTTTCCCTTTTCCCAAAAGCCTCCGTTCAGGGTGTGACAGAGAACAGCTGTGTGGAGCACCCCAGGCAGGTCAAAGCTAAGACTCCTCTTGCTTCACCTTGGGGCTGCTTCCTCCCTTTCCCAAACCTCTTTTCAGGGGTGAACGGAGGAAAAAAGAAGGTGAAAGAAATGAGTTGGACAACCCCAAAGCTTCCTTGTAAGAGCTATTGTCTAGGCAGAGAGCCAGGAGCTCACAAAGCCTGCTGAAGGAAGAGGATTTCAGCAGTTTCTTTTCCAAGCACAGTTAAAATCCGTGTTTGCAGCCCTGGGCCTGGCACACTGCTGCCAAACAAGGATCCCAGATTGGCTGTCAGGATGATCACTCCTGGCCAACTGGGAGTGATCATGGGGCAGGGGAGGAGATGGGAGAAGGATGCTGGGCTGGTGGTAGGAAGGGATGGGGAGGCAGTGAGGAAGAATCATAGAATCATTTTGGTTGGAAAAGATCTTTGAGACCATCCAGTCCAACCACTCTCTAATTCTCCAAGGCTGGTGCTAAACCATGTCCCTCAGCACCACATCTCTGTGCCTTTTGAACACCTCCAGAGATGAGGATTCAAACACCTCCCTGGGGAGCCTGTTCCAGAGAACTCTTGCAGTGAAAAAGTTTCTTCTAATATTCAACCTAAAGCTCCCCTTGTGCAACCTGAGGCTGTTCTCTCTCATCCTATTGCTTGTTACTATGGACATCTGGACCCAGCCTTCTTTGAGGGAGTTGCAGAGAGTGAGGTGGTCTCCCCTCAGCCCCCTTCTCTCCAGACTACACAAGCTCAGCTCCCTCAGCTGCTCCCCACCAGGCTTGTGCTCCAGGCTCTTCACCAGCCCCATTGTCCTTCCCTGGACCCAGCCCAGCACCTCAATGTTCTGTCTTGTAGTGAGGACCCCAAACCTGAACCCAGTACTCAAGGTGTGGCCTCAAAGAGGCAGAGGTTGGAGTGTCCCAAAGGACTGCCAGACCCTGCCTTGGGCTCTTCATTCCAATGGGAGGTCAAACCAAGCTCCCTCGTGAGCCTCCGTCTCCAGAAACCTCTCCTCAAGCACCCCACGGTTCACCCCTGGGAGGTGAGGGTTTAGGAGACCTGAGCCACACAGAATCCCCAGTGGCAGCAACCAGGAGAGGATGCTGCGGCAGGGCTGGGCAGCAGCGGGACAGCAGTTCTCACGGCCGGCGGCAGAGGTGCCACCCCACGAGCTGCGCATCTCTCCCACGCCCACTGCTACTGCACCAGGCACTGCAGCCAAGAGCCTGGTGAGGAGAAACCAAAACAAATGATTCACGGCTCCTGAGCTGCTCCCGGGATGGCTGGGGCCAGGAGCAGGCGGAGACAGAGCCTTGCAAAACCTCCCCTGCCTCCCCAAGCCGGCAGCTAACCCCTCGCAGATCCCAATCCTGCTCAACCTGAAATCCCAGCACGGGGGTGCGGGCCTGTGCCTGGGTGGCAGAGGGCAGCCAGGCTGTGTGAGTGCTGCCAGCACACCCAGGAGGCTCAGGGTGGCTGGGGTGTGCTGGTGGGGCGAGCAGCATCCCTGAATCACACTGCCTCCCCGCCTGGGGAAATGGAGCAGGGAGAGCTGGGGCAGTGCTGCTATGGGCAGGCAGGCAGAACAAAGCAGCCTCCTGCTCCCAGCTCCTATGTGAATCTATTGTCTCAGTCCCAGGGCCAGCATCAACCCCCCCCACCCCCTACCCCTTCCCCATCACAATCATCATGAGCCCAGCAGAGACTGTGCAGCAAGTCTCTTATTGCTAAAGGAAAGTCATTGAATTCAGGTAGAGCAGGAAAAAAATGATCCCCCCCCCCCCCCCTCTGTTTTTCCCCCTTTCCCAGATTTTAGGTGCATCCCAACTATGTGTTTCAGATGCCAGCTACCCTGGCCCACACAATAGCCCTGGCTGAAAGGTTTCCCAGGCTGTCACAGCAGGCCAAGTGTGCAGCAGAGCCTCCTGCAGCCTACAGGGATTAAAATGGGAACCTGATCCCAAAAGAAACCAAAATGAGGGAAAAGAAATTGCTGCCAAATCAGCTTCCTTACCCATCAGAGAGCAGAGACTTGTTGCCAAATGGCCAAAGGGTTTTCTTTTAACCCTGCTCCGTGTTCTAGCCCTAACCATTTCTTGTGCCCCCAGCCAAGCCAGCCTGTCCCCCTGAGGCTGGCAGTGTTGGCATTCCCACCAGAGGGCTGTTGGCACCTCCAAGCCGTGCTGAAGCCTGCAGTTGGAGCTGACCCTTAGGCTGGCATGGCTCTACCAAGCCTGGCTCTACCAAGCCTGTCACCCTCACTGTCACATCCCAGAGTGGAATGGCAAGACGCTGAGGAAGGTGGTTGCCAGGCTCTGTACCTCCCTTCCCATGCTATGAAGAAAGAGATTGACCGTGAGGAACTGTGCAGGTTCAACGAGGCCAAGTACCTGGCCCTGCACTGGGGTCACAACCACATCTGAAAGCTCCAGGATTGGGGCAGAGTGGCTGGAAACTGCCCACCAGAGAAAGACCTAGGGGGTGTGAAGGTGAGTCAGTGTGTGTCCAGGTGGCCAAGAAGGCCAACAGCATCCTGGGCTGGATCAGCAATGGTGTGACCAGCAGGAGCAGGGAAGGGATTGTCCCCCGGACTGGGTTCAGTTCTGCAGCCCTCACTGCAAGAAAGAGCACTGAGGTGCTGGAGTGTGCTCAAAGGAGGGAGGGCAATGTAGCTGGAGAAGGGTCTGGAGAGCAGGGCTGGTGAGGAGCAGCTGAGGGGACTGGGGTTGTTCAGCCTGGAGACAAGGAGGCTGAGGGGAAGACCTTCAGGCACACTGCAGCTCCCTGAAACGAGGTTGGAGCCCAAGGTTGGAGCCTGGTGGGTGTTGATCTCTTCTCCATAGTGACAGCTGATAGGAGAAGAGGAAATGGCCTCAAGTTGCCCCAGGGGAGGTTTAGGTTGGACATTAGAAGAAACTTCCTATCTGGAAGCTTCCTCAAGCACCAGAACAGGCTCCCCAGAGAGGTGGTTGAATCCCCACCCCTGGAGGTGGTGGAAAGAGGCAGAGATGTGGTGCCAAGGGACATGGTTTAGCACCAGCCTTGGTAGTTAGGTAATGGTTGGACTCTATGGTCTTAGAGGCCTTTTCCACTTGAAATGGTTCTGTGAGTCTGTGGCCCCAGCATGGGAAGGGCATTGCTCCCTTCCTGGCCTCCTGCTCATGTCCTCCCCAGAAGCCAGGTCTCCAGCTCTCTCGCCCCATGACCAGAATGGAGCCCAGCAGGTCCACGGTGAGTCCAAGCATACCACACCTCTGCAGAGCCCAGCCTGGTGCCACTGCACTTCGTGAAGTCAGCTGAGGTGCTTGAGCAGCAAAAGGTCCCTGCAGCACCGCCAGGCAGCTGCCTGCCTCACTCTGGGAGCTGCCCCAGCTCTGGCTCCGAGGTCCCGATGGAAGTATCTGCCCAGGCACGGTGTGGCCAGGCCCCAGCACGGCACAGGGCGCTTGTGGACCTCGCAGGAGCAGGCACCTCATGATGAATCGGGGCAGGAGCAGGCTGCAGGGCTGCATGCTGTGCCATTCAGCTCCAGCATGCCTCAGGAGCATTCACTCCCCAGCTCCGGCTGTGCTCCTGCCAGCGGGAAAGGGGGACAAAAAACATCCCCATCGTCCACAGAATCCCTTCCCTCTGATTCCCTCTGCCCTGGAGATGCCTGGGAAAAGCTGGGCAGGAGCAGGGAGCTGTGCCAAGTGTGGGGCACAGCTGCTGAGCACCAACGTGACGGGCTAAAGTTCAGGGTTGGGAGGGGTGGAGGAACAGGACCTTTGCACAGGAGGAACCAAGGCCAGCGGCAGAAGCTGAGCAGCACCAAGGCTTTGAAGTAGCAGCCCTCAGGTGCAGGATGTGTGCCTGCTTCCTCACCCCTAGCACTGTGCTGGCAGGCACATGGCTTTGCCCTGGGCAGCGAGAGGAGAGTGGTTTTGGCGTGCCTGGAAGCCACCCAGGGTCGGAGCCATCCTTTGAAGGCGGTGGGAGAGGGAAGAGAGAAAGGAGAGGGGCAGGGGAAGGGGAGAGGCACCAAATGGATTCACATCAGCGCCTCTGAGACTAAGTAATCACTGCCCAGTGCTGCAGGACAAGGCATGGGCTTTCTTCTCCATACTGGGGATGAGAAAACCTTTATCCCAGGCCAGAAGGCAGCGTGGAGTCAGGCTGCAAGCAGGAGTCCGTCAGCTCTGGACCCTTTTTCTCTCCCCCCATGCTGCTTTTTGTTTGCCTGCTCACCAGTTGCTAGGGTTTTTTGTGTGTGTGTGTGTTGTTTTGTGTTTTGCTTCAATCATTTTCACTGAGGAGAGCATCTGCTGCCATCTGTGCCTCCCCTCCTCCCCCCGGCAGGGTTCTGCACCGGCCAACCTGCCCAACAGCTCCTGCACGCCCAGCGACGGAGAGGAGGGCTGGGGAGGCTCCACCAGCTCCTGCTCTCCTCCTGCAGCCTGGCATGCCCACGTCCCAGGCAAGCCCAGCACCTTCTGGCACTAAGCAAGTCTGCACTTCCTCCTCTGAGAATCCCAGAAGGGACCTCTGGAGATCATCCAGACCAACCCTCCTGCTAAAGCGGGGCACCCACAGCAGCTTGCCCTGGATCACAATGCCCAGGGGGGTTTGGAGTCTCTCCAGAGAAGAGACTCCACAGCCTCTTTGGGCAGCCTGCTCCAGGGCTCCAGCACCCTCACAGTAAAGAATTTTTACCTCCCATTCAGATGGAACCTCCTGGGTCCCAGTTTGTGCCCTCTGCCCCTTGTCCTGTCCCTGGGCACCACTGACAAGAACCTGGCCCCATCTTCTTGCCCCCCCCCCTTTAGCTCTTGCTGAGTATTGATCAGATCCTCTTTCAAGCTGCTCTTCTCCAGGCTCAACAGCCCCTTTCCTCCTCACAGAGATGTTCCAGACCCCAGAGAAGCCAACAACTGGTGAAAGAGTGTTGGAGGGGAAAGCACAGAGGTGCCAAAGTCACCCAGGACATCAGCACATGGCTGGGAAGAGTGGCCAGAGCTGCTGCTTGCTGCCAGCCTGGCTCTGCTCCCTAGCCCCTGGAGCTCCTGGGAAGCAGGGCTGTGAAGCTGCAGCTCAGGCTGGGTTTTGCTGGTGGCTGACACACCCCACAGAGGAGCAGAGGTGGTCATTTGCATCTCTCTGACTCTTCCTTTGGGTATCCAGGCTGAGGGCTGCTCCAGCCCTGACTCACCACGCAGCTCACCCCCCCGGGGTGGGAATGGGTGGATACTGGTGCTGGGCTGGAAGGTTATTACCTGCCTTAGCTCCAGCTCACCATGCTGATCACCACCAGCCCCTAGACACTGGAGAGCTGTGGGGCCTCATTTATTGACCAGACTCAAACCAGTTCACCCCAGCTGGAATGTGATGCTCTGCTGTCTGCAGCCTGGCTGGGTGGCGTTTGCACAGGGGGGGCATTTGCACAGGGGGGGCAGCACCGAGTCCCTGCTGGAGCAGAGCCGTGCTGGGGTTTGCTCACACATGGCTCTGACACCCAGCCCTGCTGCTGCTGCTTGTCCCCAGGCCACCTCTCCCTGCCAGTGTGGAGGGTGCAGGTGTGGTGGTGGCTGGACCCTCGAGTGACCCAAAGCACCAAAGGGCACATCCCTGTGGAGGGCTGGGGCTGTCTTAGAACCACAGAGTTGTTTTGCTTGGAGACCTTTAAGATCATCTAGTCCCACTGTCACCTCACTTCCACTTGCTCCTGGCTGGTTTATGGTGCAGGAGCCACCCAGAGCCTTAGAATCATCAATAGCTACCGGGTGGGGGGCAGGAGGCTGGGGCCAGGCTCTTGTCAGCGGAGCCCAGCGACAGGACAAAGGGCAATGGGCACAAACAGGAACCCAGGAGGTTCCACCTGAGCATGAGGAGAAACTTCTTTGCTGTGAGAGTGTTGGTGCAGGCTGCCCAGAGAGCCTGTGGAGTCTCCTTCTCTGGAGAGAACTTGCAGGAGCTGCTGGCTGGCGCGGAGCCGTCCGTGGGAGCTCTCTGCTGCCTCCCGCAGCACCGCTGGTGCAACCTGCCACCTTCCAGCCCCAGCTTTGAT
Source organism: Colaptes auratus (assembly GCA_015227895.2). Taxonomy (NCBI): domain Eukaryota; kingdom Metazoa; phylum Chordata; class Aves; order Piciformes; family Picidae; genus Colaptes; species Colaptes auratus. The sequence goes on along the minus strand of CM037647.1, from coordinate 17,124,009 downwards.
GCTTTTTAGCGTTTATGAAGGGCTTGACAAACCTGATGTCCTTCTATGAGAAGTTGATCCACTTAGTGGATGAGGGAAAGGCTCTCGGTGTTGTTTTACCTGGACTTCAGCCTTTGACACTGTTCCCCACAGCATCCTCCTGGAGGAACTGGCAGCTCATGGTTTGGATGGGTGGACTCCTCACTGGGTGACAACTGGCAGGGTGGCTGGGGCCAAAGGGTGGTGGGGGAATGGAGTTGACTCCAGTCGGCAGCTGGTCACCAGTGGGGTTCCTCAGGGCTCAGTACTGGGGCCAGTTCTCTTTGATCACTCTGTGGGTGAGGGGATGGAGGCACCCTCAGCAAGTGTGCAGATGACAGCAAGCTGTGTGGCAGTGTTGATCTGCTGGAGGCCAGGAAGGCTCTGCAAAGGGATCTGGGCAGACTGCAGCGAAGGGCTGAGGCCAGGGGGATGAGGCCAAGTGCCAGGTCCTGCACTTGGGTCCCAATGATCCCACAAACACCTCATGCCTGGGGAAGGGTGGCTGGAAAATGCCTGGCAGAGGAAGACCTGGGGGTGCTGATCGACAGCCAACTGGACATGAACCAACCTGTGCCCAGGTGGCCAAGAAGGCCACCAGCATCCTGGCCTGGATCAGCAACAGGGTAGGAATTATCTGGGGCAAGGATTGTCCTCCCCTGCTGGGCACTGCAGAGGCTGCACCTCAAATACTGGGCTTGAGTTTGGGCTCCTTGCTACAGGAAGGACTTTGAGGTGCTGGAGTGGCTCCAGGGAAGGGCAAGGAAGCTGGTGAAGGGTCTATGAATCTATGGATTTGAGGCCCAATCTCACAGTTTTGACTTACATGGAAGGGACTTCTCCCTGCCCTTCCTTGTTTAGGGTGGTGAGAGCCTGGCACAGGCTGCCCAGGGAGGTGGTGGAAGCCTCCTGCCTGGAGGTGTTTGCAGCCAGGCTGGATGTGGCTGTGAGCAACCTGCTGCAGTGTGAGGTGTCCTTGCCCATGGCAGGGGGGTTGGGACTGGCTGAGCCTTGAGGTCCCTTCCAACCCTGCCAATTCTCTGCCTCTATGATTTCTGCCCTTGAGGTGAAGGAAGAAGCCAACCCGAAGCCCTCCCCAGGCCCTCAGGCTTCCGTTTGCTGAAGGCACACAGCTCAAAATCTCAGCATGGCAATGTGACCAGCAGCTCTTCCCCAGCTCCAAAGCTGCTCCTCAGGCAGCACTGGGCCCTTCCTCCCTTCCACCTCCTCCTCTTGGTTCCCAGAGCAGAGGCTGGGGCTTGGCAGCCAAGAGGAGGTGCGACGGGGCGAGCGCGGCGCGGCGAGTGGCAGGAGTGAAAAGGCAGGGGAGCGCCCCTGGGAAGCCTGCCTTCTGCTGCCATGGCTGGCAGCCTTGGCACAGCCTCAGCTTCCAGAATTTTCCTGCAAAACTACATTAAAAACCCCCCACAAAACAACCCACCCAAAAAAACCCCCACCCAAAATAAACTTCTCTTCAGCCTGGAGAGGAGAAAGCTCCACAGAGATCTAATTGTGGCCTTCCAGGGTCTGAAGGGGGCTCCAAGAAAGCTGGGGAGGGACTTTTGAGGGTGTCAGGGAGGGATAGGACTGGGGGGGATGGAGCAAAACTAGAAATGGGGAGATTGAGATTGGATGTGAGGAAGAAGTTCTTCGCCATGAGACACTGGCACAGGCTGCCCAGGGAGGTGGTGGCAGCCTCCTGCCTGGAGGTGTTTGCAGCCAGGCTGGAGGTGGCTGTGAGCAACCTGCTGCAGTGTGAGGTGTCCCTGCCCATGGCAGGGGGTTGGAACTGGCTGAGCCTTGAGGTCCCTTCCAACCCTGACAGTTCTGTGATTCTATGAAACCACAAACAAACCAACAAACCCCAAACCAATCCCCACCACTGCCAAGAAAAGAAAAGCAAACCCAACCCCCCAGACAATTAGAAGAGCTGCAGAGTTCTGCCTGCTGCTTCTCTGTCCCTTGTTCCCTCTCAGCAGTTCGTTTTCAGCACCACTGTGCAGCCTGGGAGCTCCCTGCCTGCCAGGGTATGGGGACGTAGTCTTGCAGCCTTCATTTGACTCACAGAATGGGTTGGGTTGGAAGGGACCTTAAAGGCCATCCAGTTCCACCCCCCTGCCACAGGCAGGGACACCTCCCACTAGACCAGGTTGCTCAAGGTGATTTGGGGTTGCCCAACACTGGAAGGAGTTGTGCAATTTGATCAGATGTTGAAGCTTTGTTGGTGTGAGGCTGCTGGGGCCCTGGAGCAGGCTGCCCAGAGGGGCTCTGGAGTCTCCTTCTCTGGAGAGATTCCAGCCCCCCCTGGGCATTGTGATCCTGGGCAAGCTGCTGTGGGTGCCCTGCTGGAGCAGAGGGTTTGGACTGGATGATCTCCAGGTGTCCCTTCCAACCCCTCCCATGCTGGGGGGCTAGGATTCTGTGAATGCTGAGGACCCTGCTGCTGCTGTGCTTGGAAGGTTCCTGCATGAATAAATGACTTCTGTTTTCATCCCAGGCAAGCTTGGAAATTGGGGTCCCCCAGTGAAGAAATTCCTCCTCATGTTGAGGTGGAACCTCCTGTGCTGGAGTTTCTATCCATTGCCCCTTGCCCTGTCACAGGGTGCAAGTGAGCAGAGCCTGTCCCCTCCCTCCTGACCCCCAGCCCTCAGACTGGGGATTGGACGTGGCACTTGGTGCCACAGTCTAGTAGCCATGAGGCCATGGGTGACAGGTTGGACTTGGTGGTCTTTGAGGTCTTTTCCAACCTTGTTGATTCCATGATTCTATGAGTTATTAACCCCCCTCTCAGCCGACTAACCCAGGCTGAGCAGCCCCACTCAGCCTGTCCCCAGAGGAGAAGTTCTCCAGCCCTTTGACCATCTTGGTGGCCTCCTCTTGACCCTGCTCCAGCAGGCCCATGCCCATGTCCATGCCAGCTCTTGGCTGAGGCAGGGCTGGGTGGCCCTGTGAGCTGCTTCCCCGCGGCGATTTCCCCTCCTACATCAGGGACAGCAGCTAACAACTCCAATGACTACCAAGAGCAGCCCACCCTCTCCTGCCCCGGGGGGTGTGCACGGGGAAATGCTGCCCACTCAGCTGCTTGAATAGTCCTCCCCCCCCCCCCCCCCGGGGTTCATTACAGCAGCTTCCCTTTTGCTGCAGATAAGGAGGTCTGTCAGGGGAAGGGATGATGGGAACTCATTTGTCACACTCGTTAAGGGGAGGGAAGGCTGCCTCTGGGTCACGGCCAACTTTGTGTCAGCTCTGCTCTGATCGGAGCAGCCCCGCGCCTGCCTGCCAAGCAGGGGGGGGTCTCTCCAGCAGGGCATGGGAGATGGGGACACTGGCACTGGCCCCAAGAGACAGAGGAGCTGGGCAGGGGGAGGATGTGTGGCTTTAATCCCACAGAGCTTGCAATGTGGCCCAGATGATGGAGAGGAATCATAGAGTCCTAGAATGCTAGGGGCTGGAAGGGACCTCCAGAGATCACAGGATCACAGGTTGTTAGGGGTGGGAAGGGACCTTCAGAGATCACAGGATCACAGGTTGTTAGGGGTTGGAAGGGACCTTCAGTGGTCATGGAGTCCAACCCCCCCTGCAGAGCAGGAGAGGATCATTTTTGTTTCAATGTGTAGAATAATCAGACAGAAAAGGAATTCTTAAGGGAAGGGGGGGGGAAGGGAAATGCTCTGTTACTTTAAGTGTACTTAGAATCACAGAATTGTCAGGGTTGGAAAGGACCTCAAGGCTCAGCCAGTTCCAACCCCCTGCCATGGGCAGGGACACCTCACACTGCAGCAGGCTGCTCACAGCCACCTCCAGCCTGGCTGCAAACACCTCCAGGCAGGAGGCTGCCACCACCTCCCTGAGCAACCTGTGCCAGGCTCTCACCACCCTCATGGGGAACAACTTCTTCCTCACATCCAATCTCAATCTCCCCATTTCTAGTTCTGCTCCATCCCCCCCAGTCCTACCACTCCCTGACACCCTCAAAAGTCCCTCCCCAGCTTTCTTGGAGCCCCTGCAGATCCTGGAAGGCCACAATGAGGTCTCCTGAGAGTCTCTTCTCCAGCCTGCACAGCCCCAGCTCCCTCAGTCTGTCCTCACAGCAGAGCAGCTCCAGCCCTCTGCTCATCCTCGTGGCCCTTCTCTGGACACCTTCCAGCACCTCCAGATCCTGCCTGGAACAGAGGCTCCAGAACTGGACAGAGCTCCAGGTGTGGTCTCCCCAGAGCAGAGCAGAGGGACAGAATCCCCTCCCTGGCCCTGCTGGCTCTGCTCCTCTTGCTGCAGCCCAGGCTGGGATTAGCTCTCTGGGCTGCAAGTGCTCCCTGGTGGACTTTGAGCCAAGACCTTGGGAATGGCCAATGTGAGCTCAGTGCAGGTGCAGGGCTTGGGAAAAAAGGTGATGCAATCTCACCTCTGTGCTCCTCCTAACCCTCAGAGGATTTTGGGGTGACTAGTGCAGGTCTTGCCTAAACTAGCCCCGTGTCAGTGGGCTTTAATTTGCTCCAATTACCAGGTGCCTGTTCAGGGTGGCTGCAAGGTGAGTCACTTTGGCTGCACCCTCTCTGAAGACACCATGACAGGCCACCTCCTCCCTCTGCCAGGGACAAGGGCTGCAGACAACCCCTAGATATGTTAGGATGGAAACCTGGTGGCTGTGACCCCTCAGATCTTGCTTCAGGGAACTGAGAGAGGTTGGGAAGAGTCTTGACCTCTGGCTGAGTGATCATAGAGCAGTGTATGGCTGAGAGCCTTCCCAGGACACCAGGTACTGTGCTGCCAGTGGAAACTTCAGTGCAAACCAGACCCCCTGATCTGGTCTGGTGTGGGAATGCCCTCCACAGAGTGGGGAGCAGGTGGGGCTGCAGCTCCTTCTGCCCACAGCTTCCCCCGTAAAGGAAGCTCAGGCTGGGGCTAAGGTGTGGAGACCTGAGCAGGAAGGTGGTGACACCTCATGAGGCTTTCAGGGAAGCAGCCCCATAGTCTGTTCCCAGAGCAAACTACAGCACAACCCTCAGAGACCACTTTAACCACACCCTGAGCAGAGGATGCGGTGCCCCAGCACGGCCTGGCTGCATTCTCCACCTCCTGCTGCACCTTGACTTTGGTGGCCTCCTCCTGCTTCCATGGCTGGTCTCCAGCCACCGGTCTCCCTGGGCCAGAAGATGAGGCAGCTGCAGCACATGAGATGAGAGGCAGGATCAGAGAGGTTGGAAAGCTGTCTTCTCGTCCTGGTGCTGCCATTCATCTGTGGTGCTCCCAAGTCAGGGCCTGATGATTTGCAGCTCTGCAGGCAGAGCTCTGGGAAGAGCTCTGAGCTCAGCGGCTCCAAACCCTGGCCCTTGGCAACAACGCCAGGAAGAGCTGCAGAAGCAGCAGGTTCTGACTGTGGCCATTTATCTCCACCTTCAAGGCTGGTCCTGGCAGGGGAAGAGGGGGAGAGCTGCCCGCTGGGCTGCCTTTGCCTGCTTGCCTCTGGGGCGCTGAGGTCTCTGCTCTTCCATCCGCAGCTGCATCCTCCTCCTCGCAGCCCTGGCCCGCAGCGGCATCCCTCACTCCTGCTCTCAGTCCCTGCCAAGCAGCTGCTGGTGGCATTACCATTTTCTCCTGCCAGCCCACAGGGATCAGGAGCCTGGCCCTGCTCTGGAAGGAACGACCCCAGCAGCAGCAGCAGCTATCAGAGGTATCTTTTATTGACTGCTTACAGAAAGACAGTAGCACTCGGCTGAGGGGGGCTTAGGCGAGGTCTCCAGAAGGTGCCTTCCTTCTCAGCATTGCCAGGAGAGCCCGAGGAGAAACCTGCCCACCCACACTTCGGGGTTTCTCTGGAGGCTTTGGGGCACCCCTTGCACTCTCTGGGGGCTGGGATGTGTTTGAACCACCGCATGAAATTCAAGAGAAGAAAAACAAGAGAGACCCCTCCCCCCCACCACCACCACCCCCTCCCCACACACCTGGGGGCGGTGGGGGAGCCCAGAGCACACCTGATATGTTGTGAGCCAGCCCTGCTGGGGTCCCCATCCGCCCCTCAGCAAGGAGCCCACCGCTGCCCGGTCCGGCAGGAGGCGTGCAGGGCCCTGGGCTTTGCACACCCTTGTCGCACGGCTCGCTGGCCACGGAACAAACCTTCCTTGCTCTGTTTTCCCTCCCTGTGTGCAGATGCAAGAGGCCAGACCCTTTCCCACAGCAGCTCACACCCTGCTTGGGGATGCTCAGCTGGGCTAATAAATTCATTTCATTTGTACTGATGTCTTAATTGGCTCTGTGGCTGTGTCTGTGCCTGTGTGTGCCTGTGTGTGTCGGGGGGGTTGGTTGATTGTTGGTTGGGTTTTGGGGTGGGTTTTTTTTTGTTGGGGGTTTTTGTTTGCTTGGGTTTTTCTTTTTTGCCATCAGGGTGGAGTGTTGGTTGTGGTTTTGGTTTCTTTCTCTCTGTCTGTGGTTGTTTTGCATCCTTGCTCCAACGAGACCACTGCAGACACTTCTGGCGTAGAGGCATTTTGGCTGCGGCCACCGCTGCTGTTGGCCTCCCTCTAGTAGTCAGTGAGGGGATATCGCAGGAAGATGAAGATGAGGATGATGCAGAAGGTGGCAAGGGCTGAGCTGGTGATGTTAAAAAGCCTGGCTGTCTTGGCATCTTCAACTGCTCCGTTTAAGTCGTTGAGGAGTTTCTTATCCCGCACCTGAGGGCAAAAAACACCCCCAACCCCAAAGCTGTTTAAATCCAATCCTGAGGAGGTGCTCCAAGCAACACCCACGAAACACAGCACACCTGCAGGGTCCCTCTGCAGCCCAGGTGAGGGCTGGGCTCTGTCTCTTTGCATCTGGCTGTCTCAGGGGGGAGGCATGAGGCACCCTGAGGCGAAGTTTGCCCCCGAGCTCTGCTGTGGGTTGAGCCTGTGGGGCCAAGCAGTGTCCAACCCGTGGGCTGGAAGCCCCGGGAGTGGAGATGACCTGGAAGACCGCCCCATTGCTGTCACAAGCCAGGTCCCCGTGCTCTGTGGCAAAAGGCTGAGGGAGCTGAGGTGCCATCGTGCACCCCCTGCCTGCCAGCACCCTTCCCAGCGCGCCGCAGCCCCCCGGCCCTGCAGCGCCAGGCTGGCGGGGAGCAGGTGAAACCTGGCACAGCCTCCCACTGCAGCTCCTGGGCTGTGCTGAGCCTCCAGCATATTAAGCAGCCTTGGGTTGATGAGATCCTTTTGCAGGTCTCTGCAGCTGCTCTGGTGTCCCTGCCACCAGCAGTCCTCAGCCCTGACAGCACCCTGGGCTCTCTTCGCTGTCCTCCTGCAGGCTGGGGCTTTCCCTGGGCTGCTCCTGGGGGAAGGGCTGGTGCACTGCTGTCCCTGTCACTGGCCTGAACCCACCTCTTCCAGGCTGCATGGCACTGCCAGGCTGTGATGGCACCAGCAGGCAGTGGATGGCACAAAGAGTCAGCAGATGGCACTGCCAGGCAGCGATGGCACTAGCAGGCAGTGATGGCATCACCAGGCAAGTGGGGGCCCCAGCCAGACAGGTGTGCCACTGGCAGGTAGCAATGGCATTACAGGGTAATGGATGGCACTGCCAGGCAGCGATGGCGCTAGCAGGCAGTGATGGCATTACCAGGCAAGCAGTGCATGGCACAGCCAGACAGCAGTAACATTGCAAGGCAGCAGATGGCACAGCCGGGATGCCACAAACCACGGCACTAAAATGCAGCGGAAGGCACCGCAAGACAGCCGCCGCAGTCAGGAATGGCAGCAGGGGGCAGTGGATGGCACGGCCGGCACATGGCACTAGCGGGCAGCAGATGGCGTCGCCAGGCAGCGAGTACCGCGGGCGGGCAGCGATGGCATCGTCAGGCAGCAGATGGCACTGCAAGGCAGCGATGGCACTCCGGGCAAGGATGGCACTACCAGGCAGCAGATGGCATCTCCAGGCGGTGAATAACACTAGCAGGCAGCGATGGCACAGCCAGGCAGCTGAGGGCACTGCCTGTCAGCAGCAGCTCTGCCGTTCAAGTGCAGCAGGTAAGGGGTCAGGCTCCAGCCCTCCCTCACAGGGACGTGTCCCTGTCCCCACCCTGTCCCTTCAGCCAGCAAGTAGCCTGCAGAGCCAGGCAGCTGGAGACATGAGGATGTGGGGGAAGGAGCAGGAGACTTTACCCCTCTTCCCTTGCCCCTCCCCAGGCAGGTTATCCAGGGGTTGGCATGGGGTACCTGTGCCAGCTTCCCTGCCCACTTTGTGGCCAGAGGATAACAAGCCATGGGGTCAGGGTCCTTTGCTGCTGGCAGTGTGAGCCCTGCCAGGACCTGGCTGACTTGATGCTAGGATTGGTGTCAGGCTGTGAAGAGCAGCCTCAGAATCCTACCTAGAAACACTGACAGACTTCTACCGACCAGGGGCGTTCCAAAAAGCCTCTGTGATGGATTCAGATCACATCTTAGAGGCCTTTTCTCTCTCCCTCCTGCAGTGCCCACCCACCAGGGCCATCCTGAGAGCCTTCTGCCACATGCTGGGTACGGGGAAGGGTTGCTGAACCCCTCCTTCCCACTGAGCCACGCTGGTCCTTGCAGCCTCCAAATCCACATCTCAGACCCTCAGCCACAGTTACAGCAGTGAGGACCTCTCTGCACAGGCACCCCCTGCTCCTCCTTAATCCTGGGCCACGGCTGGGGAGGCTGCTGCTGGCAGGAGGCTCTCAGGAGCTGGCACCAGCAGGCACAGGGGCAAGCACAAGAGCTCTCTTTTCCTCCTCGTAGTAAGCCCTGCGGTGCGGCCGTGCCCTCAGCCTCTGCTGTGCCCAGCTGGGGCTGGGACCACCCACCCACCCACCACCACTGCTGGGTGCTTGGCAGCTACAGGGCATCCTCCTGAGAGCAGGGAGAGGGGACAGTCACACACCACCTGTGGCTGGAGCTGCCAGGAGGGGAGATGACCTCTGGGAAGGCAGCAGACTGGCACCCTGGGAGCTCGCAGCCTCTTGGTGCCCGCTGCCTGCCTGGCGTGACTCACCTTGGAAATTATTGGGTGGGGTTGGTATCCTGCCCCAAACCCCAGCACCTCCTCACCCACCCACCAGCGAGCAGGTGGAGGTCCCTGCACCTAGAGCCCCAGGAGCACTGGATTCAGGCCAGGAACGTCTCCTGCTGCTCCTGGCAGGTTCTTTGAAGCTCTCCAGCAATTTCCTCTACTCAGCAGCAGGGCTGCCGGAGGCAAACCCTGTGCAAAGCAAGTGCCCTTTGCCTCCTCCTCCATGAGAGCCCAGTTGTGACTGGGAGAGGCTGCTCTGCCACAGGCAAGCCAGAGCTGGCTGCCTGTGTTTGCCAGGGAGACAGAGGCTCCTCCAGCAGGCTGGCATGGCTGGCACACTGAGCTCTGCAAGCCTCCCACAGCCCAGCCGCTTGCTTTGCCTTTGTGGGGGCCCCAGGAGCTCTCTCCCACTCCACCTGTCCCCAGGGCACCTTCCTGCCTTCATTTCCCTGCCCAGGCCTCTCCCAGCAGCCTCTCTCACCCGACACCAGTTCACCCTGGTGGTGCCTTGGCTCTTTCCCACGCTGTGCTTCAGCAGTGCCTGTCCTTCACTTCCCCTGGCTCTGCCTTTGGCCCTGCTCCAGCCCCTGCTGCTGCTCAGCATCTCTGGCAAGGGGCACCCGGGGCTGTGCCCTCCCCAGGGTCACCATTTGCTCCCAGATCCCTTTTTCTTTTGTCCTTCCCTCCTCTTCTCTTTTCCTGCTCTTTGGGCCCAAAGGATGGTTTGCCAGCCAGCTTTGACTCCTGCCAAAGGGCGCCCAGGTGCCTCCTCTCCCTGGCCCTCTAGCTGGGTGCACCCTCCTGCTCCTGAGGCTGCCCACAGCCCCCATCTCCAGCAGCCCAAACAGAATCATAGGGTCAGAGTTGTTTTGATTGGAAAAGACCTCTAAGATCATGATAAGTAGCAGAAGTGGAAACAAATGGTCCCATGGTACCTCCATCTCCAGCAGTCCCCTGCCCTTTCCCTTCCCTAGCTCTTCTCCAGCCTCTTTGGCCTTGGTCACCTGGGTCCCTCATCCTCTCTGAGCCCTTGGTGCCCTTCCTCTCCTCCTGCCCACCCTACAGCCTCCGTGGTCACCCTCATGCAGATCCTCCCTTGTGTCCATCATCATTTGCAGTGACAGGGAGCCCTGGGGTGCCAGACAAGTGCCAGGGCCCCTGCAGCACACGAGAAGCTCCAGCCTCCCACATCTGCCCAGGGTGACCTCACCTCCTCCCGCCCAGCCTTGCACTCCCAGGTGCTTTCAGATGTCCTGCTCGAATGTCCTGCTGCAGCCAGCCTGGGCTCAGGAGGAGGAGCTCTCCTGGAGAGCAGAGAAGCTCCTTCCCTGCTTTGTCCTTAAGGAGATGCTGGTGTCTGTCTCACAGCCCAGCCTCAGCCTTTCCTATTTTCATGCTCCTGTGGTCACCATTGCCATCAGCTGCTGGCAGCTGCTACATGAGCTACCAGGAGCCCTTGAAGCTGCTGCCTTCCACAGCCAAAGGCATGAAGCACCCTGAGGGACAGGTCCCCAAGGTCGAAAAGACTGAAGCCCTCCCAGCCCCAGCTGTGGTGTTCCCTCCATCACAGACTCTTTTCTCATCACCACTTTGACCTTTCTCACCTTCTCTAAAACCTGAGGGAGATTTCTGGCCCTGCTTTGCACTGAGGTGACCCCTGTGTGAGGATCACTGTGCCTGCTGCCTGTGGTGTTTCCCCTGGCACCCCAAGGCACTGTGTGGTGGTCCCTTTGGAGATCCCACAGAGCACAGAGCTCACCTCTGGTCCAGCTTGGCAGCTTACACAGTTCCTTTCTTCCTCCATGCCTGGCCCTCCATGAAACACAGCTTGCTTTTGCTGTGCCAGCCTCTCTCCTCCCCTCTCCCACCAGCAAAAGGCAGTGGTGGTCTTTCCCTCATCCCTGCCTGCCAGGCACCTCCCTGCTGCTGTCCTTGTCCTTCACCATCTCCAGTTTACCATGCCCTCCATTATTGCCATCTCAGCCTGTCCTTTAGGATCTCCAGGCCACCTTGTCCTCCACTCTCTGCATCTCACCTTGCCCTCCACTGTCTCCAGCTCGACATGTCCTCCAACATTTCCAGCATGCCAGTTCCCAAAGGGCTCCTTCCCTCCTCCTTCTGTCCACCATTCCCTGCCCTTCCTCTCCTTGGGGTTCTGCCTTCAGCTTCCCCTCCAAGTGCACCACCTCACTTCCTCTCTAAGTCCTTTCCCAAGCAGCCACTTCCCCTCTCTCTGTCCTGGGACCAGGCCTCCCTCTTCTTTGGGAGCCAGAGGACGAAGTGCTGCCTCAGCATGGAGGAGGGCACTGATGGTTTGGTGCTGAGCAGCCTGAGGAGGCTGCATGTAGGGCAGCCCAGCTCCCAGCACGCAGCTCCCAGCTGGCTGGATGCAGCCCTGTTTCTGTGCAGACCTCTCCATCCCTGCACATAAGGAGCTCTGGAGAGGATCCTTGGATTTATTTGCTCTGGAACTTGGTCAAGAGCTCTCCAGTTCCTCCACCCTGGCATCCCAGGGCTGTCACCCCTGCATGTCTCCCATCTCTACAAACCATTGCCCCCCCTGAAAAGTGAGCTGAGAGCCTGCCTGAGAGGTCAGGTGCAGCTTCTTGGGGTTACTAAGCAGCCATGGGTTTGTGCTGCTCAGCTTCCACTCCAAAGGAGGAAGATCAACAAGTGGTGAGAGGAGGAGACAACCAACCCTGCCTGGAGCTGCTTGCTAAGGGCTGGGCAGAACACAGCCAGGAGAGCTCCTGGAGTGCTGTCACACCTCATACTTTGGTGGCCTCAAGGGGCATAAAAACCTCTGTGAGGAACCCTGTGGGCTCACAGGGGGACTTCTTGCCATCCTGCATCTCCATACAACCCCAAAGAGATATCCAGAGACTGGTACCATGGCTTGTCTCAGCCCCCAGCCCCTCTGATCTACTGCCTCGTGGCACAATGAGCACTGGGGAGGACTTGGCCAGCCCTGGTGGTCTCCACAGAAGGACCTCCTAAAGCTTGAAGAGAGATCTCTTGCCACTGATGCATCTCAGTGCCACGGCTCAGTTGATCAGATGGTGCTGGGTGCTGGGTTGGACTCCATGATCTCAAAGGTCTTTTCCAAGCTGGTTAATTCTGTTATCATTATTACCACTTGGAGCTGGGGAAGAGGGAGAGAGGAAGCTGCCAAATACCAGGCATTTGGTCCTGATCAAACCAAACTGAACCCAAAGTGCTACTCACATCTGTGCTAGGCTGGGGTTGGGGTTACTTTAGGGTTTCTAACTCCCCTGGCCCTGCTGTTGAGCTCTTCCTCCCCAGCACCAGCACACACTCCCAGGGAGATGTTTGGGCTCTGGCCTTGAGAAGCTTGAGGTGCTAGAAATAACCCCTGGAGGGATACATGAGTTGGTGCTGCCGCTGGTTGCAGCCCAGCAGGCAGCTTCTGGAGAGGATCTGGCCTGCTCTGGGTGTAAATAGAGCTGAGCTGTGCTGTCCCTCAGACAGCTTGGCTGGGTGGCTGTCACACAGAGTACTTGGCTTGGGTGCCACAGTCTCTGCCCTCACCTGACTCTGTGTGTTGCTTTGAATCAGAGCACGAGTCCTTTGGTGCTGGGGTGGGGGTCTGGGTGGTCTTTGCATTTCAGTGTAGATTGGTGTTTTGCTGGTGAGGACAGCTTTCCTTTGCTTCCAGCTGAGCTGGTCTGGCAAAGGTAACGTAGGGGGGATGAGTTGTAACCCACCACATGCCCATGAAGTGGCATCTGCCTGCAGCAAGGAGTCTAGAAGACCATAGCTCACATGCAAAGAGCCAGGCAGGTAGAACCAGAGAGTCATTTAGGGTGGCAAATTCCTTTAAGGTCATGGATGAGGCCTTGGGCAGCCTGGGCTCGTGGAAGGTGTCCCTGTCCATGGCAGGGGGTTGGAAGTAGATGATCTCTGAGGTGCCTTCCAACCCAGCCCATTGCATGAATCCATGAAGCATCAAGTCCAATCATTCCCCTTACTCTGCCAAGCCCACCCCAAGCACCACATCCGCCTGGTGACAAGGGATGGTGACTCCACCACCCTGTGCAGCCTCTTCCAGCCCTTGGCAAGCCTTTCAGGCAAGAAATTGTTCCTCATGCCCAAGCTAAGCCTCCCCTGGTGCAACTTGAGGCCATTTCCTCTCCTCCTGTCAGCTGTCACTAGGGAGAAGAGACCAACAATCACCTGGCTCCAACCTCCTGCCAGGGAGTTGTGGAGAGCAATGAGGTCTGCCCTGAGCCTCCTTTTCTCCAGGACAAACCACCCCAGGTCCCTTATCTGCTTCTCACCAGCCCTGTTCTCCAGACCCTTCCCCAGCCTTGTTGCCCTTCTCTGGACCCTCTCCTCCTTTCTTGCAGTGAGGAGTCCAAAACTGAGCTCAGGACCTGGGGTGCAGCCTAAGATGCTGCAGGTGATGCTTATGGCAGGGTAGTGAAAGTCCTGCTGCTGCTGCTGCTGCGAGCAGTGGTTCCTGATGCTGCCAGATGTTTCAGTTAATGAAAGGAAGTGCAGAACCCGTAACACAGGAACCACTGAATGCCACCAGTGCGCTGGTGGCCCTTCAGCCAGGGAGTCTGTGCCTCCACTTTGCCACAGAAGTCCCAGAGTGAGCTCAGGGAGGGGAAGGTGCTGCTGCCCTCCCTACCGCAGCACCTTGCTCGGTCTCTGCAGAGCACAGGCATCCTGGAAGGGCTGGGGCTTGAGGATCTGCTGCTGAGCTGTCCTTGGGTTTAATTGCAGAGGTGCAAGAGGAGTCTGTTCAAAGGGACATCTGTCCCCAGGGCATTTCTTGCTCCTGCTTTCTCTGAACTTCGGCAAAAGCTGTATTGGCTCTAAGAGCTGAAACCAGCCCTAGCATTCAGCCTGGGTGCTGGGAAGGTCTCTGCAGTAGCTGTGAGTGAGGAAGGATCTCCTCTTTCTCAACATCCCAGCTAAAGCCCCAGCAGCCATCCCAACAGCAGCCTGTGAGGGCACTTGCCATCCCTTTGACCACTTGGTAGCCCTGTCCTGTACCTCTGAGGGACATTTTGTTTCTCTTCTCACCCTCCCACAGAGTCACAGCCCACTGGCCGGGAGCCCCAAGACCGGAGCGTGGTCATTTCTCCCTGCTCAGCTCCTCATCACTTTGGGTATCACCATTACACCAGATCAGTTACTGCCTCTGCAGTCCACCAGCAAGGGCTGGGTTCTGACAGCCATCTTCTGGCTTCCTTTCCCTGATCTGGACCAACATTTCCCTTCCCTCACCACTGCCTCTACACTGATGCTCTCCAGACCTTTGTAGCCCACGTGAGACTCCAGCTCCAGGTTGCTTCTGGGCTTTGCCCTTCCCTTCCACCTTGTGTCATCAAGGATAGCAAAGGGCCCTTGTGGGTGGCAGGTCCTGCTGCACCCTGTCCCCTGGGGATGGGTCAGCCTGGTCCTGCCCCCAGCAGCTGAGGGACCAAAACTCCTCAGGTACCCACTGTAGCTCCCACCACATCCTGGGCTCGTGACACCCTTTCTTAGCCTGCTGTGGCTGTGCCTCTTTCACAGGAAGGACTCTGATCGTTGAGGGCAAATTCAGATGAGCAAAGACAGAAAACCAAGGAGGAAATCAGAGCCTTCCCTCACTGCCCGACAGAGCGGGGGGGTGTTAATGGACTCCCCCTCCCACTTGCTGCTGCTGCCTGGCTGTGCCCATGGAGACACTGAGTCCCAGCATGATTGCAGGGATGGTGAGAGGTGCTCAGCTCCCACCGTGGGGAAGGGGAAGGGGAAGGGGAAGGGGAAGGGAAGGGGAAGGGGAAGGGGAAGGGGAAGGGGAAGGGGAAGGGGAAGGGGAAGGGGAAGGGGAAGGGGAAGGGGAAGGGGAAGGGGAAGGGGAAGGGAGGCAGGCACCACGCTGGCAGTGCTGGGCGAGCCCAGGGCACGGGTGCCATGGCCACGTCCCTGTGCCTTCCTGCTGGCTGGGGAGCAGGCTCCTTGCAGCGCTGGGCACTGGCAGGCCAGCGCGGGAGCTGACAGGGGTTAATCGATCTGCTGCTGTGACGAAGCTCATCCTGCCCTGGCCTTCCTCTAAACGCTGCCTGCCAAAGCGAATCAGCCGGCTCCTCCTGCCGGGCCACCCAGCCGCCCCGGGCTCTCCGCGCAGCCTTTCGCTTGGCTTACATCCGGCAGGCAGGGACGGGGAGGGCAGCCCAGGCCCCTCTCTCCTGGCAGCTGCTGAGGGGCTGCTCGCCCCTGCAGCTACTGCCTGTAGCCTGGTCCCCTCTCCACCATGGGCTGGGCTCCACACCACTGCCCTCTTCCATTGCCACCGCGGGCAGCGCTTCATGCTGTCACCCTCTCCATCCCCACCACGGGCTGTTCTCCACACTGTCACCCTCTCCATCCCCACCACGGGCTGTTCTCCACACTGTCACGCTCTCCATCCCCACCACGGGCTGTTCTCCACACTGTCACCCTCTCCATCCCCACCACGGGCTGTTCTCCACACTGTCACCCTCTCCATCCCCACCACGGGTTGTTCTCCACGCTGTCATGCTCTCATCCCCACTAGGGGTTGTTTTCCTTGCCAACACACTCTCCATCCCCAGCATGGGCTGTGCTCCACATCATCACTGCCATCCTCATTATGGGCTGTGCTCAACACTGTCAACCCTCTCATCCCCACCATGTGTGGTTTTCCATGCCATTGCTCTTTCCATGCCCACCATGGGCTGTGCTCCACACCACTGCCCTCTCCTTGCCCACCATGGGCAGTGCTCCATGCTGTCACCCTCTCCATGCCCACCACGGGCTGTGCTTTCTGTTGCCCTTTCCATCCACACATCTCTCTGTCCCCCCAGCCCTGACGCTGAGTGAGGTGAAGCCCTCCTGCACTCTCAGCCACCTCCTCGGCTGGCTAGGGCTTGTTCCCGTGGTGCTGGCAGGTCTCCGGGGCTTGCCTTGGGATTTATAGGACTTGGAGGGGGAGCTGGCCACCAGTTTTAATCAGAGAGAAGGCAAGAAGGAAAGGGGCAAGATTGCCTTGCCCCTTGGCAGCCTCTCCCCCACCAGCTGCTGGCTGATCCTGGCCTGCTGCTTTCTCCTGCTCCTGCCTGACCACCCCGCGCTGCTGGATCCCATCCTGATGATCTCTAAGAGACAGAAGGATGCTGAAGAAGGGACCGAGGGCTGGGGTGCCTGCAGGTGCAGCATGAGCCAAGCCAGCCTCATGTTGCCTGCCTTGCACCAAGCCACCGTGGCCCAGAGGAGGCTCCCAGGGTCCCACAGCGAGTCAAAGCGCCTCTCCCCACCCCCCGTGCAACATCGCCCCCCGCGGCTCCCAAACACACCTCGGCTCCCCCAGCCCGAACCTTCAGCGCCTGAAACCTCTCCTTCTGGGTGGCACAGACCTGCACTGCCGTCAGGCACGACCCCTGAAACCCTCCCCAGCTGCCCTGCCACCCCTTCCCCCCCCGCACTCACTTTCAAGGAATAGGCCAAGGCGATGAAGCCGAGGCAGCAGAAGTTGAGGTATACGAAGTTGAAGATGGACCAGAGATAGTAGTCGTTCACCTCGGTGGTGTCAGGGTAGATCTCGATGACAGTGGTGGGGTTGGTCATGGTCTTCTTCTCCACCGAGTGCTTGCACGGGACCGCCGGCCGCAGGCTGTCCCCTTTGCAGCTCTTGCTCTCCATGAGATAAACGGCGGAGGAAGGAGACAGGACGGGCGAAGCCTGCCGGAGGGCTGGGGGCTTGGCGATGCAGGCGAAGCAGCCTTGCGGGGGGCCCTGCGGGGGTCTCGGCGTCCAGGCCACCCCCTCGAAGGGGCAGGGCGGGCCCAGCGGGGGATCCTGTGTCCTCTCCGTGGTGGCTGCCGCGGTGTCACCGCGCTCTGCCCTGGCAAAGCGGAAAAAAACCCCAAACAACCAACACGCACACCCCCCGCCGTGAAAAACGGGGGTGAGGGGCTGGAGAGCCTGGGATGAGGAGGGGATGGGGGAGGAGGGAGCAGAGAAAGGGGGGAAAGGGGGAGATGCGGGGGGACACAGGAAAGAGAGGGACCGGGAGGCAGAGGAGAGAGCGGGGAGAGGAGTGGGGAAGTGGGCAGAGGAGAGAGGGAGGAGAGGAGAGGAGGGCAGGCGGCAGGGGGAGGAGGAGGGAGCTACACCCAGAGACCGCCGAGCCCGGGCTGCCGCCGGCACCGGCAGGGGCGGGCAGGGGCGGGCAGGGGGGAAAGGAGTGGGCAGGGGCGGGCAGGACCTGGCAGTAACGGGCAGCAAGGGGCGGCAGCGGGCAGCATCCCTCCCTTTCGCCCTCGTCGTGTCGTGTGTGTTTGTGTCCCCCCCCGCCGCTGCCCGCTGTCCTGCGTGACCCGCGCTGAAGTCACGAGTGGGGAAATAGATTAACACCCCCCATCCCCATCCCCATCCCATCCCCATCCCCATCCCCCCCCAGCCCCATCCCCATCCCCAGCCAAAGAAGAAAGAAACAAATAAAAGCAGAAGAAACACTTGGGAGGAGCTGGGGGGGGGGGGGGGGGGGGCGCGGGGAGGCGGCGGGTTGTTGGGGGGGGCTTTGGGGAGGTGCTCCAGGGTAGTTTCAGCCAGCCCTGCTGCACACACACACACACACCACACCCCACCGCAGCCCTCCCCGCCTGTCTGTCTGTCAGTCGGTCTATCCGTCTGTCTGGAGGGGGGGGGGTGGGGGGTGCTTCTGCTTTCTGTCCCACTCCGGGATGCAAGGGGGTCTCCCGGTGCGGCAGAGCAGCCCTGCCCCTTGCCTTCCCTCCCTCCTCGGCGGCGGAGGGGTGGTTTTGTGTTTCGGGGGCTGAGTCCTCATCCCTGCGGGATTCCAGATGGGATTGCATTTCCTGATTCCTCTTCCACCTGCCAGCAGGTTCCCACCCCCATCTCCCTTTATTTTTCACATTTTTTTTTGGGGGGGGGGAGGGTAATATCACAGGATCCCAAAATCCCAGCATGGTGGGGGGCTAGAAAGGACCCCTGGAGATCATGCCGTGGCCGGAGAGGAGGAAGAGGAGAAAGAGGAGGAGGAGGAGGAGGAAGACAGAGGACAGGGAAGGGGATTTGCGAAGAGGTTCCTTCCCCCCTCCCACCACTCCCACCCCAGCTTTGCAAATAAGAGAGACCAGTCCACCTCAGGCTGCCCGTCTGTCCGTCCATCCGTCTCCTCCGAAGGCACCAGGAGGAGCCGGGGATACTCACAAGGAGGGATGCGGGGAGTCGCTGCATATCCGGCTCAGCACTGCCTCCGGCTCGGCTTCCTCGGCGCTGGAGTTGCGGGAGGAGGGGAGGGAGGAGGGCGGGGGGGCACCCATGGGCTAAGGGTGGTCAAAGGGTTGCCTTGGGGATGGGGAGGTCAACCTGCAGCCCCCCCCCCGCTTCCTCTCCTCCAAGCATGCTCCACGCAGGAGAGCTCCTCCGCGCCTCAGCCCTTCTCCTCCTGTCCCCCCCCACGGGGACGTCACCTCCTGCTTGGAGCATCCTGGTAGCACCTCGCTGGAGATAAGACATCCCCTGGGCCTCGGCCATCTGGAGGGGATGCTCAGCCCCTGTCTCCCCAGCATCACCCACAGAGATCTTTGCAGTGGGGACTGGCAGCAGCTCTGGTTGTGGCTTTGCTCCCACGGGCCTGGGTGAAAACCTGAACCAAGTGCGGTGGCAGGAGTGTGTGGGGACAGCTGGGACCAGGGGAGGTGGTGGTGACGCAGTGCTGTGGGGACCAGAAGTGCTGTGGCTGGGGGGGGATGAATGGAAAGAGAGAGACCCCCCGTGGGGGGGGGGGGTGATAAATCCTGCCGGCGCTCAGCGCAGCCCGGCATGGGCAGGGGCGGGAGCAGCCCGGGGCCAGGGGATGCTGCTGCTGTAGGGGAGGGCGGTGGAGATGTCACCAAGGATGGACAAGCCCGGCGGGATTTGGCTGTGCCTGGGCTTGGCAGAGGAGCAGGGAAACGCTTGCTGCCTCCCGCTGCCCTGGGAGCTGCATGGAAACCTGGCTGAGGGGTGCTGCCCTAGCACCCCCTCCCCAGGGAGGCGATGGGGAAGAGCGCCTGGTGGCAGGGGGACAGCCCTCGGGTCGTTCGGGAGGACGCAGGCGTGGCACGGAGGGGCTGAGGACATGAGGACACGCCGTGTCACCTTCCAGCAGCAGAGCCCCGCCTGCTGCAGGTGGCTTGGAGGCGCTCAGCTCGGCCGAGGTGCTGGGGAAGGGGAGCAGAGAAGTCCCAGAGTGCCGGAGACAGGCTGGGCAGCGCAGGAGCTGGTGCCAGCCCTACCTGCAGGGGAAGGGGAATCCTCTGGAAACGCCTTAAGGCTGCCCACGAAGTGCTGAGCTCAGACAGAGGGATGGAAATTCCCTCCCCTGTTCACAGGCAGGTCTGGCTCCTGTGTAGGGACACCCCCCTCGTGTTCCTCCCCGTGGGCTGGTGTGATGTGAGGACACTTCTTGTGCAGCCACAGCGCTCCCAGGCTGGAGTGGGTCCAGTTGCCACTGAAGATCCTCCTGAAGGTGCCCATGCTGCTTTAAAAAGGACAAATTGTCCTCTGGTAGGGGATTTATGGCTGCTGGAGCAGTGCTGGGTCCTGCCAAAGCAAAGAGGGCTTTATTAGAGCCACGAGTGCCTGTGACCAGCCCTGGGGCTCTCCCCAGGACACTGCTAAGAAGCAGAAGCAGCAGCAAGGTGAGAGCGGTGCTCCCGTGGGGATTAAGAGGCTTGCAGGAGAGGCAGAGCTGTCGTCAGCTCTTCTGGAGGGCTTGGACAGCCCTGGGAGACCTGCAGCTGTGCAGAGCATCCTTCCTGCAGGCACAGAGCTGGAGCCCCCCCAGACGTGGATCAGTGCTGGCCAAAGGAGCTGCTGCTGGGAAAGTTGTGCAGGGAGGGCTGCGAGGAGCTGGGGAAGTTGTGTAGCCAGGGCTGCTCTGTCCAGTACCACACAGTGATGGAAAGGCAGCAGAGCAAGAGATCCCAGAGGGGGCCTGGAGAAGGCAAGAGGGGCAGCAGGGTGGTGTGGGGGAAGGTGGGGGTCACCAGAGGTGGGCAGGCTCTTCGGGGGGAGTAGGACTGAAAGGGCAGGAGGGTTGGGTGGTTTTTTTTCCCTCTTCTTGGTACCAGCTCTACCTACAGTTTGCAGGGCACTTGGGGTCGCTGGGCTGGCAGTTCGTCATCTGTCTTGATGTGGGGAGGGGGTTACTGCTGTGGGCCACAATGCAGCACCAGAAACCATTGATGGAACCCTTCCAAATCAGGGAAGCAGCTTCAAAACCCCAACGGCACCAGAAATTCAAGACCCTCAAGGTTCTGCATGACTTTAACACCCCTCCTAATGTCTGGGACTCTTTAAAGGTGCAAGCTCTCAACCCTCAGGCTCCTTCCCAACCAAAGGCGGTGTGAGGATGAATGACCGACCCCCTGTGTGACCATCGAGGCTCACATCTCCTTGTGGAGGGACAAACTGCACAGGAAGATGTTTCCTGCCCCAGAGCAATTCTCCTGCAATGATGTTAGAGCCGTGGGGGCTGCAGCATCGTCAGGCACTGTAAGACCCGTGAGGAAGTCTTCCATCTCAAATCCTGCTCCAGCTCTCTGGAAAACCATCGGCAGGGCCTGGCCCCGATGGCTCCCAAAGGACAAAGCCCGCAGTGTCCCAAACGCTCTTGCCTGCTCCCCCCTACAGAATCCCTCAATGGGTCGTTAAGGCCCATCAGCAGTGAGGTGGCCTGAGGCTTGGAGGGGTAAATCCCACCTGCCTTGCTCTCCCTGGATCTCTGCCTCCTGTCCTCCCCAGCTTTCAGCCTGCATTCTGCTGCTTTTCCCTCCCAGAGGAACCTAAAAATAAATAAATCCAGGAAAAGAGCGGAAAAGGAAGGAGCCAGCAGCCCCCAAACCAAGCTGCTTAGTCATTCATGGTGAGTAAAAATAGTTCCCCAGGGAACAAACTGCTGAGCCAACCCGATGAGCAAGGCCATAGGATCATGGAACCAGAGAGAACCAGGTGGGAAGGGACCTCGGGATCATCTGGTCCAACCTTCTCTCATCTCCATAAACAAGGGGGCTCCCCCTTGGTCTGCTTGGGCAGGTTCTTGCCTGAGTAAGCCTCTGGCAAAGCCCTGGGCAGAGCTGCTTGGGGAAGGATCAGCCCCCGTGAAGCCAGCCCTGAGGGTCAAGCCAGAGCACCCTGCTGCTCCAGGAGATAGGGAATGAAAGAGTTTATCTTCCTTGCACCAGAGGCATTTAATAGAGGGAACTATCAAATTGCTCTGTGGATGGAGCTCACAGGATCCCAGCACAGGGGAGGTGGGAGGGGACCTCCGGAGATCACCCAGTCCAATCCCCCTGCTAAAACAAGGGGTCCCCACAGCAGCTTGCCCAGGAGCAGTGTCCAGGGGGGGGTTGGAATCTCTCCAGAGAAGGAGACTCCACAACCCCTCAGGGCAGCCTGCTCCAGGGCTCCAACACCCTTGCAGCAAAGAAGTTTTTCCTCCTGTTCAGATGGAACCTCCTGGGTTCCAGTTTGTCCCTTGTCCTCTTTCTCTCTACCAGTGAAAGGAGCCCAGCCCCAGCCTCATGACCCCCATCCTTTAGACATTTCTGTGCCCAGCTGGACTCCCTCAGACTGCCAGGTCTGCCTCCCAAAGAAGATGTCCCAGCCTTCCACTTCCACTTACACTGGGCTTCTCAGTTTAAGAAGGACATTGGGAGACTTGAAGGTGTCCAGAGAAGGGCAATGAGGCTGGAGAGGGGTCTGGAGCACAGCCCTGTGAGGAGAGGCTGAGGGAGCTGGGGTTGCTTAG
Organism: Colaptes auratus; assembly: GCA_015227895.2. Taxonomy (NCBI): domain Eukaryota; kingdom Metazoa; phylum Chordata; class Aves; order Piciformes; family Picidae; genus Colaptes; species Colaptes auratus. Next base: position 17,102,201 of record CM037647.1, on the reverse strand, counting down.
CCTGCAGAAGAGGAGGCTCAGGGGCGACCTTCTTGCTCTCTCCAACTCCCTGAGAGGAGGTTGTAGCCAGGTGGGGGTTGGTCTCTTCTCCCAGGCACCCAGCACCAGAACAAGAGGACACAGCCTCAAGCTGTGTCAGGGGAAGTTTTGGCTGGGGGTGAGGAAAAGTTCTTCCCAGAAAGAGTAATTGGCCCTTGGGATGTGCTGCCCAGGGAGGTGGTGGAGTCCCCATCCCTGGAGGTGTTCAAAAAAGGCTTGGATGTGGCACTTGGAGCCATGGTTTAGCTGTCAGGAGGAGTTAGGTATTAGGTAAGAGGTTGGACTTGATGATCTCTGAGGTCTTTTCCAGCCTGGTTGATTCTATGATTCTGTGATTCTATTCTATGATTCTATTCAGGATCCAAGCTCCCAACATGAGGCCACAATGGTCTGGCCTCATCCTCTTGCCCCCCACCCTTTAGCTGTTGATCAGCATTGAGAGGATCCTCTCTCAGCTCTGCAGAGATGGTGCAGTAAACAGGGGAGGAGGGTGGGGGGTGGTTGGTGTGAACCTGAGGACCTGCTGGGCAGGGTAACATGTGGGCAGCTCCCTGCTGGGGAACCATGGAGGGTCAGTCCTGGCTCTTGGCTTCTCCAGCTCCTGGCCAAGATCAGGCCTGTGACTGTCCTCACTGAGCCATAGCACCCAGAGCTCACAGCATGCCGAAAGGCTTCGGCACAGGCCCACCCCCCAGCAGAAACAATGCCCTCAGTTTCCCATCAGTAAATACATGGCAGGGGATGACTTCCTCTCCCCTTGGGCTCTTGAGGAATGGTGGGCTGCAGGATTGGCTGCCAGCCAGCCCTTTTGGGTTCAAGCCATCTCTCCTCCTCGAGCAGAAGAGCTGAGGGGGTATTAAGGCATCCTGGGGGAGCAGAGGCCGGTGGGGGAAGCAGTTAAGCTCTCTGCGTGCTCAGGAGCCAGGCTGGGACTTGGCTGCGTTCCTCTGGCTTCTGTAGATGCTGCTCTTTTCAAAGCCAGGATTAGCTCTTATCTTCCACCTGGCACATGGGGCCTGCCTTCTCCACTGGAGTCTGCAGCTCCTGTGTGGCAGCACTGAGAATCACACAGCCAGCCCAGCACCGGGGAGCTCCTTACCTGTGGAAATGTTCTTCAGCAGCAGGCTCGGGGAGCAGGCTCAGGAGCACCACATCCTGCTGGGTTTTAGGCTGGACTTAGCAACTGGAGTCCCCTTTTGGCCACTACAGGACCACTCTCTGAGCCAAACTGAGCAGGAGCTTGTTCTAGCTGGCCCACAATGAGCTGGGGACAGCTCCCCCCCAAGCTGATGGAGAGCTACCCTTGGCAATACACAAGAAGGGAGATGTGGCCCCAGGGGAAGGTTGGGGGCTAGGAGAGATGCCAGGAGCACCTGCCACTCTGGTGGCACTGGGTCAAGCAGGGGGCACTGCCATGTCACCCTGCAGAGCCTGGGTGATGCTTTAGTACAGTGAGAAAGACAAACCTGGCAGGGTCCCAGCGTGGGTCACAGGGTCCCAACGTGGTGGGGCTGGAAGAGACCTCAGGGATCATCCAGTCCAAGCCCTCTGCTAGAGCAGGGCACCCACAGCAGCTTGCCCAGGAGCACAAGGGCCAGGTGGGTTTGGAATCTCTCCAGAGGAGATGCCACAGTCTCCCTGGACAGCCTGGTCTGGCACCCTTACAGCAAAGGGGTTTCTCCCTGGGTCCAGGTGGAAGCTCCTGGGTTCCAGTTTGTGCCCATTGCCCCTTGCCCTGTCCCCAGGCACCAAGAGTGGTCAGACACTGGAAGAGGCTGCTGAGGGCAGTGGTGCAGTCACCATCCCTGGAGTGTTAAAAACCCCTCTGGCACTGCAGGGCATGGTCTAGTGGCCAGGGTGGTGTGGGGTTGGCAGCTGCAAATGATTCCATGAAGAGTCTGACCCCATCCTCTTGCCCCCCACCCTTTAGCTCTTGCTGAGCACTGCTCACATCCCCTCTGGGGCTGCTCTTCCCCAGGCTCAACAGCCCCAGGCAGGGCTCCTCAGCCTTCCCTCCTCACAGAGCCGCTCCAGGCCCCCTCAGCATCTTTGTGGCCTCCACTGAATGAACTCTCTCCACTGGTTCCTATCTCTCATGAACTGGGGAGCCCAGGACTGGACACCTGACCTCACCAGGGCAGAGGGGGAGAAGAACCTCCCTCAACCTGCTGGTCACATCCCAGGCCACCATTGGCCTTTTTAGCCACAAGGGCACATTGCTTGGCTCATGGTGAACCTGCTGTCCACCAGCCTGTCCAGGCCTTCCTCCAGAGAGCTGCTTTCCAGTGATCTCTCCCTGGTTGCTGCTCCCCAGGTGCAGCACCCTGCACTTGCCCTTGTTTCCCTCTCAAAGGGAAGGAGCCCTTCTGAAAGGTGCCAGGACAGACTGGGACAAGAGGTCAAGGAGAGAGCCTCTGGGCACAGTGTGTGTGGCCCCTGCAGCTGCTGAAGGAAGGAGCACTCAGGGCTGGGGGGGCAATACTGTATTTTCTTCTCCATGTTCTATGATGAGACAGAAATCCTGGCAGCAAATTAGATTAAAAAACCAACCAACCAACCAGTCACACCATGAGAGTTTGGTTTAAAAACACAAATAAAAGGAGGAAGGGAGGAGACCCCTTCAGGGAAGACTATGATGAACTTCTCCCTCTAGCCTGCCCCACGTCACTCAGGGCATTGCTGTGGGCCAGGCTCCTCCCCAGGGAGACCTCAGCCCAGCCTTGGGTGCTGATGCAGGTGGTGGGAGGCACTGCACACCCAGCAGGGCCATGGCTTGCTGGCTCCCTCTGCTTCAACCTGACGCTGGAGAGGTCCAAACCACGCTGCCAGATCCACCTCAGGCTTGCCCCTGCCCCACAGCAGGGCTGAAGAGCAGGTCACCAGGAGGCTGTCTCTGTCTTCCCACGCTGAAGGGATCCTGCAGCTGTGAAGAATGATGGAGCAGGACTTGGAGGAGCTGTGGGCACTTCACTGGTGTGAAGCTGGGGCCCTCTGGAGAGGTGCTGAGCAGCTGCTGCTTTTGGAGTGCCTAGTGAAGGAGTGGTTTTGGTGACACACTGCTGTTCTCCAGCCAGTCCCCAACAGATGTCCTCAGGCCTCTGGCTGCAGGGTTGCAGGTGAAGGTTACCACTGGCAGAAGCAAGCTTGGGGAGCACAACTGTCACATCTGGGCTGGCAGGGGACAATGCACACATCCCAGGGGTGCCCAGGCCCTTCCTCACTGCCCATGCCAGATCCCTCCAAGGCATAAAGCAGGGCTGTAGAGCCAAACCCAGTGCTGCACTGGGTGGGGACAGGAGACCCACAGGCTACCTACTCACTGCTGGTCTCCTGCAGCTCACCTTGTGACCTCTGCCCCTGGTGCTCATGGTGAATTCAGGGCATCACATCACCAGCTAGGCACCCACTGCCCAAAGACCCTTCTTGGGAACTTCTTTGGCCCCACTGGTGCTGCTGGCAGGGTAAGTGGGGAGCCAGGATTTCTGCCTGGGCTGGGGTCATGGTGCTGACTTGATCTTCTTGCCACCCTCAGCTTTGCCCTTCACCTGCTGCCTCTTCCCTAGCTTCAGGAGCTAATCCTCCTGCCACCCTCAGCTTTGCCCTTCACCTGCTGCCTCTTCCCTAGCTTCAGGAGCTAATCCTCCTGCCACCCTCAGCTTTGCCCTTCACCTGCTGCCTCTCCCCAACTTCAGGGCCTGATCTAGCACACTGGGAGAACAAAGAGTCTTTCACTCCCAGCACAGGCTGGGCCTCTTGGCAGACTCCCTCCTTGCTTTCCAGTACCACTTCAAACTCACTTCATCACCCTCCCGGCTCCAGCGGCGTTTGCCTGCTGACGCCAGCCCAGCGAAGCGAGCAGCTCCGTCTGTGCAGCCCTGAATCCTCCTCTCCAGGAGGACCTGTGAGAACAGCTACCTCAGCCACCACCTCCCCAGGCAGGGCTGGGCCTCACTCCATCTGCAGCACAGGGAGGACAAGAACAGAGCTCTCAGCAGGGTTAGCTAAGGTGGAAAGCAGGTAAGGAGTGGTTAAAGGCAGTTGGGGTGTGGGATGGGGCAGCAGGGAGTGTTGAGTGCAAGCCCAGCAGCTGCCACAGCTCCTTCCTCTGCCCAGGCTTGGTGGCTCTGCCAGCTGTCTCTGGGGTTTTGGGCAGTTCAAAATGCTGCAAACAATGTCTCCAAAAGCTCTTCCATGGCTGACAAACATCCATGGGTTCCATCAGTGTGACTTCAACTGGATCAGTGGGCTGCTTCGGGAAACATTGTTCTCAGCAACCTGGCTGTGGAGGGAGCTGGGAAGATGTGTGGTTAGAGTTCAGAACCTGTATCAAGTGACTTTGCTCAGCAGGAAGCTGGGCCTTCAATGCCACAAATTCAAGTGACCTCTATGCAATCCTATCTTGACCCCCCAAAGAGTCTCAGTGGCTGAAGCTTCCCTGTTAGGTCCAGGCACGTGGGCTTCATGCCTCCTGCTCTCTCCCTAGTGCTATCACTACACAAAACCACATCACCAGCACCCTCAGGCTTGGAAACTCAAGCCTGGGGCATGCTACCATGCTGCCTTCCTGTTCCAGCCCAGGACATGCTCTCCTAGGACCAAGCCAGCACAAGCCCATCGAGAAATGGCCTACCAGCTGCTGCCTCACCCTGTTGTGGAGGGCTGACGAAGACTCTGCCCTGCCTCCTGCTCCCCCACTGCACCAGTGAAAAAGCAAGAAGTGGGCAGATGTTGGACAGCCCTCCCCATCCCTCTCCCCCAGCACAGAAACCCAAACCCAAGGGCAGCCACGAGCAGAGGTGCCAGGGGCTGGCTCCAGTCAGCTGCACCCCCGGGAAGGAGACCGGGGCTGGGAGACAGGAGAGGGTCTTGTTCAGCTCTGAGAATCATCCCTAAAAACCCAATATTGGAAGACCTAGCAGTAAAGCAAGGGGCTACCCCAGCTGGAGCTGTCAACTAGAGACCTCCCAGCACCACTTACTCAACAGAGGGGGGGAAAGGAAGCTAGCAGGGCACAAAGGACTATTTTCCATGGTACTTTTACATCTAGTTCTTTTTCTTGGTGGGGTGGTTTTGTGTGTGGGTGTTGTTTGTTTGCTTTGCTTTGCTTTTTTTCCACTCAGTGGGATTCTAACCCTGGGCATTTGTCTCTCTGGCTCCCACCTGCAGGGGGGTGTGTGGCAGAGGCAGCAGGGCTGGGGCACTTAGGCACATTTGGCAAAGCCGACAGAGTCGTTGTCGCGGTCAAAGACGGTGTAGTAGGGACCGATGAAGACGTCTCCCAGGATCCAGAGGGGGCCCCCGGGGGGAGGCACATCCAGGCCTGAAAAGCCACTCAGGCAGATGGTCTCTCCTTGTGCAGAAACCTGGGCAGAAGAGTGAGAGCTGCAATGCTTCCCCCTCAACCTCACAGGCTCAGCAGTAGCATCCACCAACACCTTCAGCCTCTCGCAGGCTCAGGTCTGCGGCTTCCAAGGGCAACTCCCACCCTGAACTTCCCCTCCTTGGAGTCTGAGATCCACAGCTTCCAAGGGGAACTCCCACCCTGCTGCCTCCCACCACTCCCAACCTGAGCTTCCCCTCCTTGGAGTCTGAGATCCACAGCTTCCAAGGGGAACTCCCACCCTGCTGCCTCCCACCACTCCCAACCTGAGCTTCCCCTCCTCAGGATCTGAGATCCACAGCTTCCAAGGGCAACTCTCACCCTGCTGCCTCCCACCACTCCCAACCTGAGCTTCCCCTCCTTGGAGCCTGAGATCCACAGCTTCCAAGGGTAACTCCCACCCTGCTGCCTCCCACCACTCCCAACCTGAGCTTCCCCTCCTTGGGGTCTGAGTTCCACAGCTTCCAAGAGCTCAGCCCCAGGCTGCTGCTGCCAGCAGTGGAGAAGGGAAGGAGGCAGGAGTGTGGGGCTGGCAGGGGCTGGCAGGCCATACCTTGAAGACATACTGGTCCCCCGTGAGCTGGTAGGGCTTCCCTCCCAGCGTCAGCGTGACGGCAGGCAGCGAGGACACCTTGTCACAGGGGATCACATACTGAAACAGCAACGACAGGAAAGGCTTCAGGTGGCAGCTCCCTGGTCTCTCCTGGGCACAGTCACAGTTCTGCTATGGTTTTCCCCAAACCCAGCTCATTTCAGGCTGCAGAAGAGGCTTGAGCCAGGGCAGGCAGGCTGCTCCCTGCCCCAGGCTGCAAGCTGAGGGGGCAGAGGGCTTTAGGGATGGAGCCAAAGGGTGCTGGGTGCAGCTTTGGCTCTGCTGAGCACCAGTGCACAGTACCTGATGCAGCAGGGCTGGGGGTCTTTCCTCTGCCCCCAGGAGGGGGAGATGAGGGTCAGTACAGCCTAGAGACAGAGAGGGACCCCCAGGGAGGAATGGACAAAGCCAATTTAACACTGGTGAGCCTCAGGGAGGGTGGCAGGTCTCAGTCAGTTCTCTGCAGCATGAGGTCTCTGATGCTGCAGAGAAGCCCTGCAAGTGCTCATGGCTCCAATTTGGGAGGGCTTTCAGAGCAGAATATTCCTCCTAGGGGGTCCTTATAATCCCTGTTCCTCCACAGCTTCAGGGAGACGATCTTGTGAGATTAGCTCAGATGGCTCAAAGCTTGGCAGGGAGGGGCTGTGACCTGCATCAAACACACTTGCCCTGAAGTGCCTCTGGACTCCTATTAACTTGAACCCTTGGCCTCAGCTGCAACCCACACCCCTCCCTCTGCCTCTCAGAGATGGGTGGCAGAGGTGCCCCAAACCCTCCTGAAGGTCATGGCCTTCTTCTGAGAGCATGAACAGGGAAGTGAACACAAGGCTGCCTGGGGCCAGAAGACAGAAAGGGTCCCTGCTATGCCAGGGGCTCTTCCAGGGGCACAGAGGGAGCAGCAGACCAGGGTCCCTAGAAGCACCTGGGTGCAAAGCAGGACACCAGTATGGATGCTGTGATGGCCACAGACTCCCATTTGCCCAGCCCAGCCTCACCTGGCCTTTGATGAGGGGTTTTGCACCAATGGCTGTCTGCAGCTCCTTCACCTCCTTGCTGGGGCCAGTGATGAGGGAGGTCCCAGTGTCCACAATGGCCTCACAGCCTCCTTTGCACAGAGTCAGCCCATTGGCAACATCCACCCTGAGGAGAGGTGCCCAAACAGAAGACAACCCTTAGAAACCTCCCAGTAAAGGCTGCAGGAAGCAGCAGGCAAAGAGTTGAAGACAGCTGAGCCTGGGCTCTATGGAGCACCCAGGGGAGGGCTGTGACAGACACCCAGGAAGGACAGAGCCTCAGAAATACCGATGCAGCACCACCTTCAGTGCACAGCCCCCCAGCTCCTGAGTGCCTGCCTTCAGGTGTTGCTGAGTTCCTGCAGGGAGCCTGGCCTGCTGCCTGCCTGCACTCCAGAGTGAGCACTGCAGCTAATGGGCCTCAGGAGTGAGCTGAGGGGCATCAGGGACTCTGACCTGGGCTGCTGTGCAAAGCAAAGGGTCAAAGGGGTGGTGTGACAGCTGGAGGGGGGCACAGGCAAGGCAAGAGGGGCAAGGCAATCACAGCACTGTTTTGGTTGGAAAAGACCTCTTAAGATCCTTGAGTCCAACTGCTGATCTCACACCACCATGGCCATTAAAGCATGCCCCAAGGTGCCATGTCCACAGCTCCTGAACACCTCCAGGGCTGGGGACTCCACCACCTCCCTGGGCAGCCTCTTCCAACCCCTGACCCCTCTGGCAGGAAAGGAATTTTTCTTGATCACCAACCTAAGCCTCCCCTGGCACAATTTCAGGACATTTCCTCTTGCCCTATCACCTGATTCTAGGGAGGGGATGTTTGTGTGCACAGAGGGGAAGGGTTTGTGTGCATGGAAAAGGCAAGGCAGGGGCTGCCTGGCTTCCACACACAGGGACAGGCAAAGCTTCCAGCCGAGGCCCTACCAGGCTCGCCCTACCAGGCTCTGCCCAGGCATCGGGGCTGGGGGAAACGAGAACTCAAACCCTGCAAGGGGCAGGATGTGCTCCCCAGTTAAAGGACTCTCTGGTCGCAGGCTGCTTTCAAGTTGCCATCATCACGTGGGAGAGCTGAGAATAGACGGCAGGGGCTGGCCGGCAGCTCGGCCCTGCTCTCCTCCCCTCCTCCTCTGCTCCAGCTCGGCCCTGCTCTCCTCCCCTCCCTCCTCTGCTCCAGCTCGGCCCTGCTCTCCTCCCCTCCTCCTCTGCTCCAGCTCGGCCCTGCTCCCCTCCCCTCTCCTGCTCTCCTCCCCTCCCCTGCTCCCACAACGCACTGATTACTGCCGTGCCCTTCACTCAAGGACTGCCTTCCTGCCACCAGAGCTGCTCCTCTGCAGCTCAGGCCTGCCTGAGAGCCTCAGCAAAGCCCAGCTTTCATGTCTGGGGCTCTCCCTGGCCACAAGCAGGACGTGCTGGCTTTTCTCCTCTGCTTCACAGAGTTAACCAGGCTGGAAAAGCTCATCCAGTGCAACCTATCACCCAGCACCATCTAATCAACTAAACCACTGCCTCATCCAGGCTCTTCCTAAACACCTCCAGGGATGGTGACTCCACCACCTCCCTGGGCAGCACATTCCAGTGGCCAATCTCTCTTGCTGGGAAGAACTTTCTCCTCACCTCCAGCCTAAACCTCCCCTGGTGCAGCTTGAGACTGTATCCTCTTGCTCTGGTGCTGCTTGCCTGGGAGAAGAGCCCAACCCCCCACCTGGCTAAAACCTCCCTTCAGGTAGTTGTAGAGAGCAATAAGGTCTCCCCTGAGCCTCCTCTTCTCCAGGCTAAGCAGCCCCAGCTCCCCCAGGGGAGCTGCCAGGGGTGGGGAGGGGACTCACGCGTCCATGTGGACCTGCCAGTAGGCCTTGCGGGTGACGTTGACCCAGCTGAAGTCTCCGCTGTAGTACTTGGGGTCAGTCCCTCCCAGGAGCAGCTCCCCACCAGGCTGAGCTGTGGGGTCCCTGGAAAACAAAGCAACATTAGAGTCAGGGTGAGGTAACCCCCCCCCACTCCACGCACCCCCCGGAAGACCGGCTGGGGTGTATGGGGGTGAAGCGCAGCACGAGCAGGGCAGGCTTGCAATCACAGGCCTGCTGCAGCTGGAAACAGACCTCTGAGATCAGCCAGTTCAACCCCAGCTGAACACCCCCATGGCCATTAACCACACCCCAAAGTGCCATGTCCACACACTTCTTGAACACCTCCTGGGATGCTGACTCCCCCACTCACATTGTGCCATGTCAGTATAACCACAGAAGGGCTTAGGTTGGAAGGGACCTCAGAGATCATCCACTCCAACCTCCCCTACCATGGGCATCAATGCCTCTCAGCTAGACTCAGCTGCTCAAGGCCTCAAGCATAGCCAGCAGGGCCAGGGAGGGGATTCTCACCCCTACTCTGCTCCACACCTGGAGCTCTGTCCAGTTCTGAGCCTCTGTTCCAGGAAGGATCTGGAGGTGCTGGAAGGTGTCCAGAGAAGGGCCACGAGGATGAGCAGAGGGCTGGAGCTGCTCTGCTATGAGGACAGACTGAGGGACTTGGGGCTGTTCAGTCTGGAGAAGAGAAGGCTCCCAGGAAACCTAATTGTGGCCTTCCAATATCTGAAGGGGGCTCCAAGACTTTTGTGGGTGTCAGGGAGAGATAGGACTGGGGGGGATGGAGCAAAACTAGAAATGGGGAGATTGAGATTGGCTGTGAGGAAGAAGCTGTTCCCCAGGAGGGTGGTGAGAGCCTGGCACAGGTTGCCCAGGGAGGTGGTGGCAGCCTCCTGCCTGGAGGTGTTTGCAGCCAGGCTGGAGGTGGCTGTGAGCAACCTGCTGCAGTGTGAGGTGTCCCTGCCATGGCAGGGGGGCTGGAACTGGATGATCCCTTCCAACCCTACAATTCTATGATTCATCCAACCTGACCCCTTGAACACCCCCAGAGAGCAGGCATCCACAACCTCCCTGGGCAGCCAGGAGAAATGATGTTGTGAGAGAGGCTGAGATGGGGAAATAGGAGACACTTTGGCCCAGCCCAAGCATCCTGCAGCTTTTTGCTTGCTGCTTTCTCACAGGCCCCTGGAGAACCTGGCTGCAGGAAAGGGGAAGTGAGCAGTGACACAAAGACCCCACAGGTAAGCAGCCTGTACCGAGCCCTGTGCAGGGCTGGCTGATGCAGCGTGAGGCTATCTGTGCTCTGCCACTCAGCAGCCTCCTCAAGGTTACCCTCAGACAAAACCTCACTGCTGAGCAGATGGGAAGAAATATGGTGAGGGGGGAGGGCTGGAGCTCCAAGGGCCAGCAGCAGCCCTCCCTGCATGCTGCTTTCTGGGCTGAAGTAGTTCAGAGTCCCCTGCTGCACGCCAGGAGGGTGGCTGGGGTGCCCTGGGAGGAGCAGCAGGGAATGGGAAGGTGCTGGGAGCTGCAGAAGAGGATTTTCTGGGGGGGTGAGGGAGTGTTAGCCTCATCATTAGTGATGGCTGGTGGGGTGACATGGTGGAGGCCGTGTGGTCTGTGGATTTTGGCAGCAGGCTGGGGCTGTGCTTCAACCCCTAACGGGGACCGCACTCGCAGTGTGCAATCTCATGAACACAGCCCTGTTTATTTTTACTTCTCTTTCCTCTGGAAACATCCTCTGTCTCCTCAGCAGTTAAGAAATCCAGCAGCAGATCTACCCAGCTTTTTATCAGTGAAAATAGCTGCATTTGTACTGCTTTGAAGTGAGAAGGAGAGCAGTAAACAGAAGAGATCTGGGGCCGACTGCTCCAGCAGGGAGATCTGGTCGAGATCTTCCCAACGATGCTGGTCAGGGCATAAACCAGCACACAAAAGGTGCAGCTGGGAGACAAGAGAAATGCCCAGCTGGGCTGTGCCTGCCCTTGCAATGAGAGATGTGCCATCAAAGCCATGGGCTGCCCAGGGAGGTGGTGGAGTCACCACCCCTGGAAGCGTTTAAAAAGGGACTGGAGGAGGCACTCGGTGCCGTGGTTTAGCTGGGTGATAGGTTGGACTCGATGATCTCAAAGGTCTTTGCCAGCCTGGTTAGCTCTGTATTCTATTCTGTATTACCTGTTCAGGTAGAAGGAGAAGATGTTTTTCTCAATCAGCTTCTGCTGCATGATGTTATCAAAGAAAGGGGTGACCTTGTCCACGGAGATCCTGGGGAAAGCCATGCCCAGGATGCCATCGAACTTGGCAGCGATGAAGGTGATGCCCGGCTGCTTCACAGCCTCCCCGAAGATCTGGTTCTTGATTTTCAGGTTGCCCAGCTGAGGGCAGATGGGGAGGGAAGGGAAAAGCAGATGGTAAAGAAAGCTGACTGGAGGGACCAGGCTGGAAACAGGAGCCACTGAGCATAGCCCGCAGCACGCCCCTCGGTGTGCTGCCACTCTCCTGTTGGCTTTCACCTTTGCATTTGCCAGCAGCTGCAGAAACCAGATACCCTGGTGCCACTCTCCTTGGGATGGGGGTGGAGGGGCACAGGCCAATCTGGCAGCACAGTGGCACCTCCTGAGTCCCTGCAATGCCCAGTGCACCCTTAAGGGCAGGAGTCCCCCTGTGCTCTTTACCCACCTCACTCAGCTCCTGGATCCTAGCTCTGGCCAGGCCAATCAGCAGCTCCTCCCCTTCTATCACTTTATCCTCTCTGCAGCCCTTCCCCTGTTGCCTGCTTCATCCTTTCCTCAGTCTGAGGAGCTCTTGTGCTGTGCCTTTAGCCCTCTTCCCCATCATCTTTTAAGTCATCTCCACATCCTACCCCCTCGAGTGCTGCACCCATCCTCAGCTGGGAACACAAATCCCTCACCTCTGCCAACGACCTCCCCTGCCCCAGCAACACCCCCAGGCTACTGCTGCATCTCCCACAGGAGCCACCAGCCTGCAGAGACCTTCCATGGAGGGGGGAGAAGACCCAGTGAGGCTGAGCCCAAAACACAAAAATAGCAAGTGGAGTGCTCTGAAAGCAAAGGTCACCTCTCTTGCCAGCCACAAGAAGGCTTGGCACTCCCAGCTGGAAAGCTGAAACACTTCCCAAGGGCAGATCCTCAGCAAGAAGGAGCTCACAGAAAGCAAGAGATCACAGAAAGCAGGATAACTTTGCTGACAGGGAGCAGGACAGGGCTGCTGGCTCCTAGCTCTACCAGTTCAGGAGGCTTCTGGCTGACCACAGGCAATTTTAGCATCTGTGCTGGGACAATTTCAGCCTCCCAGCCAGCAGCCCTGGAGTGAAAAGCTGGCCTCTTCCTACCTGATGGCAGATAACGATCCCTATAATTAATAATATCCCCCCAGGGCTTCACAGTGCAGGGCTGGGGGGGGGAAGGGGAGGTGCTGGCTTTAATGGTGTGGGAGGCTTGTGCCAGGAAAGGGCGATGGAGCCATGCAACAGCTCAAAGCCACAGGGCAGGATGTGGGGCCACAGGGCTTTGGCAAGGCATCCGCTCGCCGGCACGTGGCGAGGAGCACCCCAGCTGCGTGCCACAGCCCTGCAGGGGTCCCGCCGCTCGGCCCCACTGGTCCTGCAGGACCTGCAGCAGAGCCTTCCCTGAAAAGCAGAGGGCTAGCAACTGGCAGAACTGGCCCCTGCTTCGTTAGAACGTTGCCCAGGGCGTGCAAGCCAGGATTCCCTGCCTGGGAGTGGGGTCCCAGCACCGCCTGCCCACGCCTGGGCCTGGAGCACCAGAGCAGCCCCATCTGAGCTCTGGCCCTAAGGCACAGATTCTAACAGAGAAATGGAATGGTTTTGGTTGGAGAAGACCTTTGAGTCCAACCATCAACCCCACACCACCATGGCCAGTGAATCCTGCCCCAAAGTGCCATGTCTCACAGCTCTCAAACACCTCCAGGGATGGGGACTCCACCACCTCCCTGGGCAGCACATCCCAATCCCTGACCACTCTGGCAGGAACATTTTTCCTTAGTATCCAACCTCAGCCTCCCCTGGCACAATTTTAGGCCATTTCTTCTTGTCCTATCACCTGATACTAGAGAGAAGAGACTGACACCCACTTGGCTCCAACCTCCTTTCAGGGAGTTGTAGGGAGCAATAAGGTCTCCCCTCAGCCTCCCTTTCCCCAGACTACACACCCCCAGCCCCCTCAGCCACTCCTCACCAGCCCTGTTCTCCAAACCAACTTTGTTGTCCTTCTCTGGACCTGCTCCAGCACTTCAATGGCCTTCTTGTAGTGAGGGGCCCCAAACTGAGCCCAGTCCTTTCTCTCTGTCTCTCACCATGAAGTGACCCAAAACTCATCACCAGCAGTTGGTTATGTGGTGGCCTCCCTACAGAGCTCTGCAGGCAGCTCTTGGCACCCTGCAGCTCACTCAGCCTCCTGGTTAATTCCATTCCACTCCATTCCATTCCATTCCATTCCATTCCATTCCATTCCATTCCATTCCATTCCATTCCATTCCATTCCATTCCATTCCTCATTGTCAGTGGTCTCAGCCAAGCAGGCAAGCACCAGGTGAAGGTGGACTAGAGGTGACAACCACGTGGCATAGCTTGGTGCCATGCTGGAGTGGGGCTCCCCACTGCAGAGGCACAAGGGAGAGGTGAGAAGAGGCCTATCCACACTGCAGCCCTGGGAGAGATCTTGTGCCCCACAGTCAGCAATGTCTCCTCTGCTGCCCTTGAAGGACATCTCAAGGTTGGGCTGCAGTAATAGGATGAGATGCTCCAGCAGCAGAGAGCTGGCTAAATCCACTGCTCTTCAGAGAGCTACAGGGCATCATTGCTCCAGGGAAGGAGGGAGGATGTTCAACATGAGCTCAATTTAGGGCTAAGGGACTCTGGACCACCTTCCAGGCAGCACCTTTTGGTCTCATGTCAGTGCTACACAGGTTGCTGGGGTTGCTTCCACCCATCAGGACGGCTGGAGCTGAGAGGGTTGCCCTGAAGGCTGTTTCAGTGTCTGGATTTCCAGCCTGGGAACTTGCCTAAGGGATGTTGTACACCAGAGGAAGCATCTTGGTGTCTAAGCTGAAGGTCTGAGTTGCCCCTGCAGCTGTGTCCTGGGAGCATGCCACTGCTCAGGCTCCACACATGGAAGGCTTCTCTTGCTTCTGCCCAGACAGAAACCAAATGCTCCAAGCTGTTCTGCCTGCCAAGAGCCATCCCCACTTCCCAAACAAGCTCAGGCACCAAATCCTTCCTCTGAGCCTTTGGGAAGTGGAGAGCTAATTAGCAAGCAGGCATTTGGGTGATAATGACAAACAAAAAAAGCTCCACCACATCAACCAAGACAAAGCTGCAATCCTCTTTCTGACTCACTTCAGCCCCTGGCTCTAAGCCAGAAAGGGCCTCACCCAGCCCCCACTTCCACAGCACAACGAAGTTTGCTGCTTGCCTGGCTGCCCTGCTCCTCTTCTGGGATGAGCACAGATGCCTCTGCCTGCTCTGTCTGCATTCTGCAAACCTAATCCCTCCATGCTACAGCCAAGCTGCCTTCAGCTGGCAGGAGCCACGGGGAGGCTCAGACATGCAGCTCTTCTTGTGGCAGAGCATTTTGAAGTGAGGGATGGAGGAAATCAGCTGCACAGTGAAACTGAAACAGTCACCCAGCTTGGTGGGCTGCAGGAGAAAGAGAGCAAAACCAGAGGTGTAAAGCTGCTGGCAGCAACTGGGGTGCTCCCCCACAGCCTTATGTGTACTGATGTTTGCCATTCACTGAGTCATCTCCCCCTAAAGATGGTCCTGATGGCAGCCTCAGCTGCAGGTACCTCTGGCTGGTGCTGCCAGGCCTGAAATTTCCCTGCTTGGGTTCCTCTTGGATATTTCTCTTTTGATCCTGATGAAAGTGGTAAATTATAGAATCATGGAATGGCCTAGGTTGGAAGGGACCTCAGACATCACCTACTCCAACCCCTCTGCCACATGCAGGGACACCTCTCAGCTAGGCTGGGCTGCCCAAGGCCTCATCCAGTCTGGCCTTGAACATCTCCAGGGAAGGGTCAATACTGAACCCAACACATAAACCTGCAGATTTGGGGAGGGGGTGGTGTCTGTGCTTATTCAAAACTTCTGTTTTGCCTCCAGCTCCTGCTTTGTTCCAGGTTTGATCCAGTTCCTGACACCAGAGCAGAAAGGGGCAACGAAGAGCCCATTTCTAACCAGTGTCTGGGCACCTGCCCACGTGGATGGCCACTACCATGTGGATATTGGCCAGCAACAAGCTGGGCACCACCTGCAAGCCTTTGTGCTGGTATGCTCCTGGGCTGGGCAGTTTCCAGGATCAGAAGGAAAAGGGTTGGAGGGATGGCTAAAGACTGTGTTTGGAGGGCACCACGTGTGTGGTCCTGCTGATTAATACCTCCCCACTTCTCTGCCTGCCTCCTCACTCCTCACCACCTCATTTCAAAGCACGTGGAAACAGGACACTCAAGAAGGGAGACTGGGTGAAATGCAATGGCTTTGAGCAGCCTGCTCCAGGGCAGCCCCAGGCAGGGACAGGCACTACTCACCGTGACAGTGTCCTGGCTGAGGTACCCGGAGAGGCTTCCTGTCCCGTAGTGGATGGCAAACTCGGTGCCATTCTCCACGTAGGTGCTGGATTTGGAGCCATCATACTTGTGGTGCAGCACTGCAGCCAGGGAAGGGGACACAACATCAGTGCTCCTCGGTGCCTAGGGCTCCCCAGGACCCAACTCCACACCCCCCAGCAAACAGACACTCAGCCACGTGAGGATGGGCCTGGGCCCAGCATTTGCCAAGCCCTAAGTGCTCAACAAAGCATTTCCACCTTCTGGGGAATCAGGTGGGCAGATCCAATTTGGCTGTTAAATCTGATTTGGCCACCAGGGATTAAAGCCCAGAGGCTAAGTGGCTGGTGTGTCAGGGTGTGTTAAGACAGCAGAGCTAAATGTGCCCCCACCCCTGTGCCACAGAGAATCAGGGTGGCTTGAAATACCTGCTCTGGGCACAAACATTTTTCCTTGATGGATTTAGCTGTTTCTTTGGCTGAAACTAGCTGGAATTGGGGGTTTTGGTGGTGTTTTTTTTTTCTCTTTACACAGTCATTCTTCTTGCACAGAAAGGGCTCATTATATTTTTACTTGCAAGAGAAGGGCTTTCCCCTTCTAAGCTGCTTTTCCCCTTGGAAGGGCTGTGAACTGTAAGATACCCCTGGCTTTATGGCCGAGCAGATTCCTCCTCTGCAGATTCCTCCCAAGTCACGAGTTGGGCAGTGGTGTGCAGTGAGCTCAGCCAGCCCAGCTCCACTGCTGCTTGGCTAGCAGGGCAGAGAGTGCTGAGAACAAACCAGCTGAGCCCTGTGGAAACCGACACACTGCACTGGGACTTCCCCATCTGGGCTGTCTGGATCCCAGTCGGGCAGGAGGTGAGGCTCATTGCATACTCGAGACAAGCCCTTTGATCCCAGCACCTCCCATGCCACTGCCTTGAGAAACCAGCTCCCTGCTGCAGATCTGGAACCCCCAAGACAGACCAGGGCTGGTCCTCACCACCCTCCCAGCGTCCTAATCCTCATTTCACAAACACAAACAGAAGGTTCATCTGCTCTCTGGGCACTACAGGCTGTATAAGCATCCAACTTTCCTCCCTCCCCACACTGAGCACCGTTGGGCCACCTCTCCTGATTGCATTTGTTGGCTCCACAGGTTCCTCTGCTCAAAGCAGCTCAACTGGTGGCTTTCCAGTGGCATTTTGCCATGGCTGGGTTTGACACCTTCCACTGTGGTGGAAGTTCACTGCCTAGGAAAAGCCAGAGAGCAAAGCAAACTCGCGGTGCCTCGGCCGCTCTCATCTCGCCTTGCCTACCTGGCTCTTGTTAATTATAAATCCTGCTGCATGCAGGCACATGCTCCATGCAGCAATAAAGCAGAAACTAGGACAGTTTCTATCAGATCTGGCAAGAGGTGGAATTCCCTGCCCCCCCCCCCTTCCTTCCCCTGCCCTTATGCAATGGGGCAACAACGGCGCCGGGGCTGTTGCCTGGGGAGAAACATCCCCACCTCTGATGCTGCTCCCCAGCTGCAGGGCTGAGGCTGCTGGGCAAGGTTTGAGGCTGTGTGGAGGTGACATGAAGGAGGCAAAAATACCCAACAAACAGGAAGGGAAGAATGAAGGATGGATGGGGGAGGCTGGGATTCTATTTCCAGCGCTGGCCCTAAGGAGCCCATCAGCCTCTGGCAACCCCTTTCGTGCTGCTGCCTCAGTTTCTCCTCTTGCAACGCCAGGATTTGCATTTGGCAGGAGAAGCTGTTGATCAACAGCTGGAAGAGGTGACACTTACAGCAGGCAATGTCCAGCAGGTGACAGTGCACAGATGGCACCCAGAGGTTGGAAGAGCCAGTGTCAAAGACCACGGTGAACTTCTGCGGGGGGGTTCCGATGCCGATCTCGCCGTAATACTGGGCCTGCAAAGGAGGAGAAGGGAGCCATGAACAGAGGCAGGGACCGAGGTCCAAAGCATCCCTTGGGATTTAACAAGGGAGTAGCTTCTCATCTAGACACTGGCCTCCTCAGTTTTGGTGCTGATGGGCTCCCAGCCTCCCTTCTCTGGAAGGGAGGCCCCTCTCTGGTGCTCACACCGCAGCACAGCGGGTGTGAAAAGGACAAATCCAGGAGGAGAATTGGGCTGGGTGCCTGCGGGGGAGGACTGCTGGGGCAGGGAGACAGGGCAGGGGAGAAGTGGAGCAGGTCTGCAGGCTGACATGTCACTCACTATAGGGAAGAGGAAAAGAAGAAAGGGAAAAAAAACAAAACAGGTGGGAGGAAGCCAAGCAAAACACCTGCATTATTGAAAAGCTGAAACTGGCTGGGAAGGTGCTTTGCTAGCAGGTTTGCAGAGGAGCTGGAGGTTGCAGGGAGCAGCAGCTCTGCCTGCAGCACATGGTACAGCTGCTGGGGCTTCTGGTGTGTGCTGGTGAGCCCCTGGGGTGGGGAGAAATAAATAAATGCTCAGTCATGGGCATCAGAAGGCTTTAAAGAGCTGGAGGGAGAAAAGGGCACCAACAGCACTGCCAGAGAGGGCTGTAGAGTGGTGAGGTGAGAGTTGGGAGACACCCCTGTACTGCAGGGGCCCAATGCATATCTCTCTGCCCTGCAAGAGCATTTCTGTTGGAAGAAACCTCTGTCTGGAGGGCAGAAGATGACTGGGGAATGCTCAACAGGTTCTGGACAGACCCATTTTCCCCAGTCCTCCCAAAGGGGCAGAAAGCCATAAGGTGCTTGGCAAACAGATGGATCAGGGAAGTCAGCCTGTGGCCCTTCCAACCCTCCCAGACTATTTAAGGTGGGGGGCAGAAAATAGGATTATCCAACCTGCTCACCTCCTGTGTGCTTAGTTTGCAAGGGTTGCTCACCGAGCAATTAATAATCCACTGCAATTACCCACAGTGGGGAGGCAGCAACTTGCTTCCAGTGCTTCTGTAATTAGTGCTGGGGCTTGAAAATTAACCTCCTCCCCTGCACACATCACACACAAAGACCCACGAGGGGTGCCAGGGGCTGGTGGGGACCATACAAGAGGTCTAGGGGAAGTTTGTGTCTTCCATCCCAAGAGCTCCACTGGCAGCAAGAGCGTTTTGGGCTGGGCCAGGAGGGACCCAACGGTTCCTTATCTCCCCCAGCAGGTTGGGCTGGTTCCCCTGTGACAGAGGAGCAGAGCTCTTGCAAGCGGTGTCCCGAGCTGCGGTCGGTCACAGATGACAACCCCGTGGCGCAACCACCGCTACCACCCTGGCTGTCAGCATCAACCATTAAAACACCGTTGGCCCTTCCCAGCACAGCCCTGGCAGGGGGACAAAAGCTCCTGGGGAAGGGGAGCAGGGGGCAACCCCCCAGATAAACACCCAAATACCCAGTGCCGGCTCTATTCTGCTGGCCAGGGCTGAGCACATCCCACCCCGGCGAGAGCCAGCAGGGGACCCAGAAACAGGAAACCTTCGTGTGCCTGGCAGCTGGGAAAGGGCAAACCTCACATCCTGTTACCTGGCTTCTTCCACTGTCCCTTTGCTCCCTGAACTGCCATGTGGGTGGAGATGCAGGGTGGCCCTTCCCAAGGCTTGGCAGAAGATGGAAGGCTGGATGGGGCCTTGAGCAACCTGGTCTAGTAGGAGTCCCTGCCCATGGCAGAGAGGTTGGAACTAGACGGTCTTTAAGGTCCCTTCCAGCCCAAACCATTCTGTGAGACTATGATAAGTACAGCAAGACAAAGGGTCCTGCATCCCCAGTCCCATAGCAAGCCAGTGCCCAGTCTGAGCTTTCTCTCTCTGCTGTGCTTACTCCTCACATCCCAACAGGCCAAGGAGTGGAACACGATGATTTTGTGCCCCATACTGCAGAAAGTGGAGCCTAAATGGGCCAGAAGCTACTTAGAAAGGACCACAGGCAAGCAGGCCCCTATTTATGATTGTTAATTAGTGATGAAGGGGACAGAAAATAGGTCACAGAAGTTGCAAAGCTCCTGCTCAGATGGCAGGGGGTTGTTTACTATGATAATTATTAGCATTAGTATTTTTAGTTTAGCAATGATGGGAAACAACTTTCAGCAGCCACCCAGCAAGCCATGAGAGTGCACAAATCTCTCCTACAGGATCAATAGCTCTCCCTCCTTCACCTTCCCGGCTGTGATGGAATGGTGAAGCTGGCATGGCCCACCCCACCCCTGGGGTGGGTACACCCCAAATGCGACACTGTCCAGCCCGTGTCGTCCTGGGGTCCTCAGCTGGGAGGGGTCTGGTCAGAGGGGGAGGGGGGACGTTACTCACATCCATGTAGTTCTTCAGGATTTCTGGGGTGGGCTCAGCCACATCAGCAAAGCCATACTTGAACTTGAGGAGCTGGGTGAGGGCGTTCATGTCTGGGATCTCGCTGCCCACTTCAGTCAGGACTCGCCGCATGGAGGGGAACTTGGTCAGTGGGATCCTGCAGGATTGGGGTAAACACCCACCTGTTAATGGGGGGGTGTGCATGGGGGGCTTCTCTCAGGGAAGGGGGCTGCACAGCTCCACCAAAACCAGGGCACCTGCCAGCATGGGAGGATGGGGTCTGGGCTCCCACCAGCACCCTGTGCTGGATCCCCGTCTCCACACCACACTTGGTGCTTTTCCCAAAGCTGGAGAATGGAAAGGAGGTGTGTGGGAGGGGGAGGAGGCTCCTAAGGTCCTTGGGAATATGGGAAGCCTTGGTGAGCCCCCTCCATGGGCCTGAACTTCCACCTGGCGGAGTGTGGTGGGATCATAGAACCAAGCAGGTCGGAAGAGTCCTCCAAGATCATCCAGTCCAACCTACCACCCAGCCCTAGGGACAGGACACACCCCCAGCCCGGACCCTCCACCTGTCATCGGGGAGGGTCTGTCGCTCTGCTTCAAGGCCCCATCCCGTGCTCCCCAGCACCCAGCCCTGCAGTTTGGAGGGCAAGGGCGGTAGGAACAACACACCTCAGGTCTGCTCCTGGCCTGTGCCCCCCTCCACCCTGGGCGCTGCTCAGCACCAGCACCACCCTCAACAGCTGCAATACCCCCACGGCGGTCTTTCGAGGCGGGGGGTGCACACCTGGCTTGGCACCCACAGCCCTTCCCAGCCCAGCTGCGGCGGCGCAGGCCATGCCCGGGAGCAGCCCTCGGGCGCGGAGGTGCCTGCGGGACGAGCCCGCAGCACGCCGCCCGCACCTGGGATGCCCGTCCCGTGCGTGTGTGACCCCATCCCCACCCCCGGGGGGCGCTCAGCCAGCCCCCGAGGACTCCCCCCGCCCCACGGGGGCCGTGGCTCACCTGATGAGGGCCGCGCAGGGCCCGGCGGAGGCGAGGAGCAGCAGCGGGAAGAGGAGGAGGCCGCGGGGCGCCATGGCGGCGGTGTCGGGAGGGGGACGGAGGCCGGAGGGTCCCTGTACAGCGGCTGCTGCCCGCCTTTTGTAGGCGCGGAGGCCCCACTCCGGGCTCCCTCTGGTCAGCTGACGGGCTAAAATTGCCACCGGCGGCGTCACGGGAGGCAGGCAGGGAGGGCGGACCGCGGCGGGGGCTGGGCGCGGGGTTGCCGCTCTGTTGCCGCCGCCTCGCTCCGCTCCCCGCCCCGCTCCGTCCCGCCCCCTCCCCGCTCCCACCCTCCCCCCCGGCCCCCCACCCCGCCGCCGTTTCGCCTGCCCGGTCCCGACGCCCGTGCCCGTGACTCAGCCTCCGGGAAGAGGGGAATAAACAGCCTGAATGGCATCACGAGGAGCCTGACCCCCCCGCCGGCCTCGCGTTAAACTTCCTTTTTCTGCTGGGTTTTTGCGGTTTCTTTCCAGGTTTTTCGGTGCTGTTTTTACCCCCCTCTTCCTCCTCTCTGAGGAGGTGGGGAGGGGGACGCCTTGGCACCGTGGGGCTCGGCCGCGGCCCCCAGTCCCCCACCCGCGGTGTAACCAGAGTCATTTTGCAGCCTGCCCCCCACCCAGTGCCATGCTGCTTCTCCCCGGGGCCGGGACACCCGCGGATGGCAGCAGTCATCCCTCCGGGCTGGGAGGTTTGTAGGCAGATGTGCATATAAGCTCTTCCCCATGAAGGTGGTGAGAGACTGGCACAGGTTGCCCAGGGAGGTGGTGGAAGCCTCATCTCTGGAGGTTTTTGCAGCCAGGCTGGACGTGGTTGTGAGCAACCTGATGCAGTGTAAGATGTCCCTGCCCATGGCAGGGGGGTTGGAATGGTTGATCCTTGAGATCCCTTCCAACCTACCAATTCTATGGCTCTATGATATTCTGGCCCACATCTTGTTTGGGAAGGTACCAAGATGTGTATGTGTGTCCCCCCAAAATGCCACCAGGGAGGTACCAGGCCACCTAGAGTCATTGAGGATGATGCTGGTGCCAGGCAGAGTCCAGGGTGGCACTGGCCACCAGCAGACCCTGTGCCCCCCTCAAAAAAAATAGTACTGGGAAGCATTGGGACAGGCTCTTTGCCGTCCCCTGGGGTTGCACAGCAGGGCTCAAAGGTGCTACCCCTCCAGTTTGGGAGGCAGTGGACGGGGCTAATCTCTGGCCAGTTTGCCCTGACCAAGGTCTTAGAGAGTCACAAGACCAGCTGGGGGGGAAAAATAATCAGATTTGCAGATACTTCCCCTTCCGATTCCTGAGGGCTAGGGGTCTTTGTTTCCTGCTTCTGCTTGTGCCCAGCCTTGGGGACAAGAGAGCAGCAGCCCATGGGATGGGCTGGGCAGTGCTGGAATGTGGGTCCCCCGTCTTCACGGTGGAGTTCGTGTCCCTAGTCCACTTCCTTCATGTTCATGTGACTCCTGGAAAATTGCTGGGTCATGGTGCTGGCACCTCGCTTGTGCTGTCTCATCACCGTCCTCCCTCCCTGAGCTTCTTCCATCCTCCCACGGCCTCACACAGCACCCTGCTGCCCCCCGACTGTGGTCTGCACCACAGGGATTGCTTCTGCTCCGGACTGCATCTCGTTCCAGGAGCTCTCCAAATCGCAGTGTCCTGGTTAAACCAGGCCTGTTGGGAAAGCCTCTGCCTCCCCGTGGGACACGAGGCCCATTGGGATGAGGTTTCCCAGGGCGCTGGCTGGAGGTGCTGGCTGAGCCTGCTGGGTGCCGTTATTTCAGCCAGCCCCTGCTTCCCTCCTGCCCCGCGGCTCTGCGGTCAAGGCGAGTGCCACTGACCCTGAGTCAGCAAAACCCTTTGTGCTCCGGGCCCCGCGGCGCTGCGTGACTCAGCAAAACCCCGTGCAGCTCTTTATGGGCAAGGGGCCAAGGCATGCTAGGTCCTCACAGCATCTGGAGCCCGATCCCAGAAGCACTGCTGCTGCCATGGGCTCCAGCTCGGGGGTATCCTCCTTTGGCTCCAGCTTGGGGGTATCCTCCTCTTGTCCTTGTAGGTACTGACAGCTCTGGTGCTGAATGCCTGTGGGCAGGAGCAGGACAAACATTAGCTAACCCAACCATGGCCTCTGCCCATGGCAGAGAGGTTGGAACTAGATGGTCTTTAAGGTCCCTTCCAGCCCAAACCATTCTGTGAGACTATGATAAGTACAGCAAGACAAAGGGTCCTGCATCCCCAGTCCCATGACAAGCCAGTGCCCAGTCTAAGCTTTCTCTCTCTGCTCTGTGCTCACTCCTCACATCCCAACAGGCCGAGGAGTGGAACACGATGATTTTGTGCCCCATACTGCAGAAAGTGGAGCCTAAATGGGCCAGAAGCTACTTAGAAAGGACCACAGGCAAGCAGGCCCCACAAGCAGCAAAACCTCGTGCAGCTCCATATGGGCAAGGGGCCAAGGCGTGCCAGGTCCTCACAGCATCTGGAGCCTGATCCCAGAAGCACTGCTGCCGCCATGGGCTCCAGCTCAGGGGTATCCTCCTTTGGCTCCAGCTCAGGGGTATCCTCCTCTTGTCCTCGTAGGTACTGGCAGCTCTGGTGCTGAGTGCCCGTGGGCAGGAGCGGGACAGACATTAGCTAACCCAACCACGGTCCCATCCAAACAAACCCACTCTCCCCAAGGGCTCTAAACCCCTTTGCAAATGATCTTTGCAGACAAAAAGGATAGTGCTGACGCCAGGCCCGCAGCTCCCCTACACCCTCCCAGGCTCTCCCAGCTCCCGTGGTGAAGCTGGAGCGGTATCAACCATCCTCCCTCCTCTTTGAAGTGGTGGGGAAACCATAGCAAGCCAGGTAAGATACACCTGGCCCCAGGGCTGGGGCACACAGAGCAGCTCCTCTGCAAGCATTTCCAGTCTGGCCAGTGTCTCCCAGCATCCCGTGACTGGGGAAGGGGCTTTGGTGTGCAGGGATGGGCTGGAGGGGACAGCACACCGTGCTGGCCTCCTGGTATCACACAGTGCAGAGCAAAGTCTTCCAGCTGGGTCAAGCAGTCCAGTCCCATCCCGTGGATGCTTGTTTATTCATTTATTCATTTAATTCCAAGGGATTAAGGGCAGGCTTTGCTGTTAGCAAAGCTGTTAGGAATGAGCCTTTGCTTGGGATCGGTGGTGGCAAGGCTTGTGTCTGCACCCAGCGCTGCTCTCACACCAATGTGGAAAGGTTGCTGTGTTTAGATGTGCTTCTTGAACCCACTTGGACACAGAAAGTTCAACAAAAACACGGGGAGGAATTTCTTTGAGAGCGGTGGAGCACTGAAAACAGGCTGCACAGAGAGGTGGTGGAGTCTCCATCTCTGGAGTAATTCAAAACCTGCCTGGATGCCATCCTGTGCAACCTGCTCTAGGTGAACCTGCTTTGGCAGGGGGGTTGAACTGGATGATCTCCAGAGGTCCCTTCCAACCCCTATTGTTCTGTGATTCTCTAACCAAGTTACATGTCCATTGCACTGGTGAGCCCAGGCACTTCCCAATGAGAGAAAGGGAAGTTGGGGCTGTCTTGGGGAATGTTATGATACTGATCCTCTGCTGGGTGCTCACAGCATGGGTCATCACAGGGGGATTAGCTCCAGAGTGCTTAATCCACCTCCAGCCCTTGGCACTGCTGGGTTTAGAGCCAAGACTGCTGTGTGCTGGGGAGGACCGAGCATGGAGCCAGGATCTGGGCTCCCTCAGCACCTCTCTGGGATGTTTGCCCTGATGGCAAGGCCTTGAGGGGTGCAGCTGGGATGTTTAAGTGGGAGCTTGTCTGGGTGTTTATAGGCTGGTGGGCTATGATAAGCTTGCATGGGGCTGGGATCTCATAAAGACATGGGGCCTTCAAAAGACAGCCTGGCCTGAGCCTGGCCTTGGGTATTTTACACCTTTCCCCCTGTTCGTGGAGCAAGACCCAGAGCCATGACTGAGGCGCCTGGTGCAGGCAGAGATGGCCAAGGGACCTGTCCTGCCTTGCTCCTGGTTTGGGTATGGTGGATGAACCCCTTTCCTTGCTGGCTTGTCTCCCTGTGCCACTCATCCTCCCAACTCCAGGTGGAGGTGAGCAGGAGCACCCTGTCCCCAGCAGCCTGGGCCGTGGGCGTGGGGTGAGGCACCCCGGGGAGCGGGGCCACACTTTCGCAACCTCCGTCCCAAGGATTCCCAAGGCAGGATCGAGTGACTCAGCTCTGGCAGCTCCCGTAGGGAGGAGCACCCCCAGCCCTGGGAGACTGGGGTCCCCTCCACTGGTGACACTGGGCTGTCCCACCTGCCCTTTGCCACCTGGCCAAGGACCTGATGCTGCTTAGTTTCAAACTCTTTATCTTTTTGGAGGTCTTTCTTCAGCGTCTGCCCCATCTGCAGGCAGCACTCTGGTAGGGATGCTATGGCAGACTCTTTCTCCTTACACTGGGTCATGCATTTGCCTCTGCCCTTTCCCCAGTGCTCTTATTTATCTATTTATTTGTGCATTTCCCTTTTTCTTTTGTTATTGATTATCACAGTGGTAGCCAATTCCTTCCAAAACCTGCAGCAGCAACCCAAAGGGCCAGGAAAGCTTTGGTTCAAAAACATTGGGGGATTTTTTGGTTTTGGCTGAGAGGTGCCAAATGCAAAGCTGTGGGTGGGGGGCTTCTAGAAGACAAACATCTTCAAATTCAGGGAGGAAAAGAAAAAATAAATGGAACTTTGCAGCTGGTTGCTGAAGGACAAAGGAAAACTGTTCCTCGGTCTGAACTGAGCTGAGCCTACGGGCTTACAAGCCCGGGCTTGCAAACACCCCAACTCCAACTCGAGGTCCCAGTGCTGGTGTGAAGCTGCTGGGAGCTGCTGGATGCAGCTAATTACCAGAGCCTGATTCACCAGCCCTGAGCCCCCAAGCAAGGCAGTAGTAACTTTTTCCCGGCGCGGTGCCAGGCCCTCGCCCACTCCCGGCGCCGTTTCCTACCCCGGCGAAGGGCTCGCAGCATGAGGGTGCATTTTCCAGCGGCACCCATCACACCCTTTCTCGGGGTGACACCTGCAAAAGCAAACCTCAAGGTGCTTCAGTATCAGCTCTGGCTGATGGGAAACCCGGGAGAAGAGTTGCACTGACCACGGCCAAGCAAACCCATCCAGGCTCTGGCTGCCACAGGCACTGGGGGAGATGTCCTGTGCGTCACGGGCAGCCGCAATCCCTGGCCCTTCAGTGCCGGCTGGCTGAGGCTGGTTTGGAGGCAGTGTTGGCCTGCACCCTCCTTAAACAACTTTTTCTGCTGCTGGTGTGGGCTGCTGTGACCTTGGGAGACACTAAATGGAGTTGCAAAAGGCTTAGGCTGGGTAGTAATTGTTCCTTTGGTGCCTCACACACCGCAGACCCTGAGCCCGCTGGCTTGCTGGTGGCTGGGTGGCATGGCTGGCTGCTACAATGGGCAGAAGCCCTGAGCGTGGGTTGTTTTCACACCAGTGGGCCTCCTCCATCAGATCCTGCCCTTCCAGCCTTTCCCATGCTATTTATAAACCAAACAAGGCTTTAGGCAGCAAAATGCTTGTGGTCCTTTAAGCTTGTGATCTGCCCCAGAGTCTTCTCTAGGGTTTACTCATCCCCCACCTTGCCTTGCTGGGTGGCTGCCAAGCCTGGCACCACCTGTCCCCATGTCCCACGCATTCCGTGGCCCTGCCCAGATCCGTGCCACCCCCGTATCACCTGCCCACACCTGACCCCGCTCGACATCGGACATCCTTCCGCATCCCCCAGCCCATCCTCCCCCGCCGCTGGGGACACGCCTGGCCCGCGCCTGGGAGAGGAGGGGACCTGCCTCACCCCGGCCGCCAGCCCCGGCCGCTCCTCGGGGCAGGGATCCCGTGTTGTTTGCCTCACCCCGGTTATTTTGCAGCTGAAACTGCTGGGGACGGGCGACAACAACCCCGGCAGCGGCTGGCAGCAGGACAGCGTCACCGGCGGCTGACGGGATGGGGGGGTGGGGGTGGTAAGCGGCAGCGGTGGCACCGATCCATCGCCTCCCACGCCAGGATGTGATGGGGAGCACTAGGACCCGATTCACCTCATCGCCCACCTTGAGCAATCCCCGGCTGAGGTCCCCAGGGCTGTGAGCTGCCGGCTCGGGGCAGGGTGGTATCGACTGGCTGGTGGGGTTTCCATGCAGCACGCAGAGATGTGCCTCCAGCCACATCCGAGCACACCACCCCTTCTCCTTTCTTTGCCAGCACTACCTGTCATCTAATGATGTCCTCTCATTTCCAGCTGAAGTTGCCCCAGGAAGACCATGGCTTATTATGCAATTACCTCTCCTCCATGTGACAGAGCACCAAAGCACTTGAACCTTCTGGTCCTGGCAGGAGGGTGGGCTCAGACAGATGAGGGTCAACACCTCATGGTGATCCAAGGGTCACCTTAACATTGCAATGTGTCTCTTTGGTGTGGGAGCAACCAGCCAGCTTCCACTGGCGATGTGGTGAATCAATCCCAGCCTCCTGGGGCAATAGCTGCTGCCTGAGTGTGCTCGTAAAGGCTCTTAATTTCTACCTATTTATTGTCACCTTTCTCCTAAGCCCCAGCTTCACTTGTCACTGCAGCCAGCGTTTTCCAACGTGCCTGCCCAGGGGTAAGCTCTTGAACCCACACTTAAGCACTTTGGCAAACAGAAGCTGTGACTTTGCACACCCTTTCTCTCAGCTTCTGCAAGCAGAACACTCTGTTAATAATTGTTTGCAGGGTGGAACTTGGCATCTCAGGCTCTCTGGCTGCAAACCCCTGAGTGTTTCTTAAGGAGCTCTGCCACCAGGGTGGCTTAGAGTTAGGGTCAAAAAATGTGAAGATGCTTTGCTCCATGCTTGCAGCCAAAGACACTCGAAGGTTATGAGTGGAGGGAGGTGTAGGAGCATCCTTGGCAGACATTTCATCCATGCCTGGGTCCTGGAGCCTCCAGCATCTTCTCCTGCTGCAGCCAGGAGTCAATAAAATCATAGACTAATAGAACTGGTTTGCTTGGAAAAGGCATTCATGGTCATCAAATCCAACCAATAACCCAGCACTGCCAGGTCTTCACTAAGCCATGTCCCTCAGTACCACATCCACGTGGCTTTGACATCTCCAGGGATTAGGCCTCCACCACTGTGCTGGGCAGCCTGTTCCAGGGCTTGACAACCATTTGGGGGAAGAAATTGTTCCTCATGTCCAACCCAAACCTCCCCTGGCACAACTTGATGATATTTCCTCTGATCTTATCACCTGGCTTCAGCCTCCTTTCAGACCTGAGAGCAATGAGGTCTGCCCTCAGCTTCCTTTTATCCGGGCTCAACCACCCCAGCTCCCTTCAGCTGCTCCTCACCAGCCCTGTTCTCTAGACCCTTCACCATCTTCATTGCCCTTCTCTGGACCCACTCCAGCAGCTCAATGGCCTTTTGGTAGTGAGGGGCCCCAAACCAAACCCAGGTTCTGAGGTGAAAGCTGAACTGCTTGGACACTGCCACTGCAGAGGTCTGTTGGCTAAGTACCTGCCAATTGTCCCTCCCTCCGTGCTACCATTTCATTACAATTTCCTTTCTCTCTCGTAATTGTTGGTTTTATTTAGCATCACAACCCCAAATTGCTTCACTGAGTGGGGGATTAAGGTCACGCTCCTGGGAAAAGGCCTTCTGCAAACTCCTCGGGGCCAGCTGGCTGCAGCCTCCAGCCCCTGCTATCATGTGTGTGTCCCTCTGAAACAAGGACCCCTCGGGGTGGACTTGGTGAAAGGGGCATCACCCATGTCCCTCCCTACAGCAGGAGGGTGTTCTGGGCAGTGGCAGGTCAGTGAGGTATCAGTGGGGACCCTGACACCAGCAGCTTTAGCTGGGGTGCTTTGGGGCTGCTGCAAAGCAATGGCCAGAATCAAATGCTTCAACTTTGAGCAATGGCCCAAGGCAGCTGTACTTGGGCCCCATGTGATGCAACCCCACAAACACCAAGTTTCCTTCCTTCTTTTTTCCCGTTTTGGGTGCATTTTGCCCTGTCATCCCCTGCTCTGCTGACTGCTGGAGGAAAGCACGAGGCAGCTTCCCCCTGCCTCAGCAGCTTGTGCCCTGCAAGGCCTCACATGGGTGGCCTGACCCCACCACCCTTGACTCAGCCCAATTCCCCCTCACCCAAGGAGTTAACCAAGCTCCTGCTGGCAACGTCCATGCAAGGGCAAAGGTGATGGGTTGGAGCAGAGGGGAATGTCCAGGACTACCACCACCACCACCAAGTCCATGTCCCACCACCAGCTGCCACTGAAGCAGGTGGATGAGCAGGGCTGGAGATGGGTGCCTGGCTCCTTGCTCTGGGGATGGGTGCCTGGCTCCTTGCTCTGGGGATGGGTGCCTGGCTCCTTGCTCTGGGGGTGGGTGCCTGGCTCCTTGCTCTGGGGGTGGGTGCCTGGCTCCTTGCTCTGGGGATGGGTGCCTGGCTCCTTGCTCTGGGGGTGGGTGCCTGGCTCCTTGCTCTGGGGGTGGGTGCCTGGCTCCTTGCTCTGCTCCATCCTCTCGCCAGTATCTGACCTGCCTTGAAAGTGGGACGAACATCTGTACCTGCTTACTGGGCATGTTTGGAGCATCCTGTAATTAATGTTTGCTCAGCAATTGAGGCTGACAGGTGCTTAGCATTATTAGCCAATGATAAATAGCTGATGTTGTTGATGTTGCTACCTTCAAACATCTAATTTCAGCATCTGCACCGAGCAAAGGAGCCAGAGGCCGGATGCCCGGTGCCAAGACCCTGGCAGGCTTTTGTGTCTTTGGAGATGGCTTCCTGCTAAACCCCTGCCCTCAGGTTGGACCCACATGCTGATCACAGTGGCAGGAGCTGTGCAGAGTCCCCCAGCCCGGGGTAGCAGGAGTGGGAGTGGGCTTTGGGGACATGGATGCAAGAAGATGCCCCCTCCCTGGAGGTGTTCAAGACCAGGCTGGACAAGGCCTTGAGCTCTCTGCTCTAGTGGAAGGTGTCTGTGTCCATGGTGGGGAGGTTGGAGGGGGATGAGCTTTAAGGTCATAGAATTGTTAGGGTTGGAAGGGACCTCAAGGATCAGCCAGTTAAAACCCAGGGCAGGGACACCTCACACTGCAGCAGGTTGCTCACAGCCACCTCCAGCCTGGCTGCAAACACCTCCAGGCAGGAGGCTGCCACCACCTCCCTGGGCAGCCTGTGCCAGGCTCTCACCACCCTCATGGGGAACAACTTCTTCCTCACAGCCAATCTCAATCTCCCCATTTCTAGCTTTGCTCCATCCCCCCCAGTCCTATCACTCCCTGACACCCTCAAAAGTCCCTCCCCAGCATTCTTGGAGCCCCCTGCAGATCCTGGAAGGCCACAATGAGGTCTCCTCTGAGTCTTCTCTTCTCCAGCCTGCACAGCCCCAACTCCCTCAGTCTGTCCATAGCAGAGCAGCTCCAGCCCTCTGCTCATCCTCGTGGCCCTTCTCTGGACACCTTCCAGCCCCTCCAGGTCCTTCCTGTAACAGAGGCTCCAGCACTGGACACAGAGCTCCAGCTGTGGTCTCCCCAGAGCAGAGCAGAGCAGAGCAGAGGGGGAGAATCCCCTCCCTGGCCCTGCTGGCTCTGCTTCTCTTGCTGCAGCCCAGGCTGGGATTGGCTCTCTGGGCTGCAAGTGCTCCCTGCTGGCTCCTGCTGAGCTCCTCATCCACCTTCCAACCCAAGCCATTCTATGATTCTCTGTTGAGGCACCTAATGCAAAGGCCACTGAAAGTTTCTTCTGTGTTTAACCCATCTTGATGCACACATATAAGACCAGATGAAAGAACTGAAGGAGCACTGAGATGTCCCAGCCCTCCTTCCATCCAGGTGTGAGGGACAAGTGCTCACATGAGGATGCTCATGTATTTTTTTTGGGGGGGGGAGGGATATCTTTGGTGAGAGTGATGTTTGTGAAGCCTTAAAAATAATTGCTGGCTGGTCATGGTGAGATTAAAACCCACCTAAGCCACCATCACCTTTATCTGCTGTCCATAAGCACACAGCCATCCAGAAACCAGCTTGGGGTTTCCCTGTGAGGCTGCTCTGGGGAGCAGGGATTTGGGGTGCTCTGTCCCTGGGCAGCACAGTGGCCACTGGTGGCGTCTGCTCACATCCAGCCCTGGGGACAAGAACCTGCAGGGGAATCCTGGGGGGGGGGTCTGCTGGCTCCCCAGAATGAGGAGCAGGGTCCAAATGGCCAGAGGAGAGGCACTGCTGCATGGGATGCCTGCCTTGATGCACGTTCCTGAGCACACTCATGGACCCCATCTACCTCGAGCACCCACACCTGGGACCCCACCCAAAACTCAGGTCGTGACCCCCAGCCCCCACCTTGATTCTGGGGGTGCTGGTCGGCAGCTCTGGCCCCCGCACAGCTCGTGCTGGAGGTCAGCACGTCACCTCCAGTGCCCTCTCCTGGTGTGACACTGGAGCTGTGTGGAGCTCAGTCTCCTGGACGGATCTCAGAGCTGCCTTGCAGCCTTCTCACCGGCCCACCTCTGTAGCTCTGGCAGCTGGGTGCCCTACAGGGCTGGGTCTCCAAAGGGTACTCTGTGAGCAGCCTGCGTGCCCAAGGAATGGTGGCTTGTGCTCTAACCTCTTCTCTAAGGAGGAAGAGCTTGGTCTTGCCCTCTTCAACATGGTCACTCATTTCTAAAAGCTTTGTAGGTCCTTTACAGCTTTGAAGTCTCTCTCCCTCTACTGAGTTTGGCTGGGGCTGCCTGAAGGACTTGCCAACACCTCAGCCTCCTTAGGAAAGCAAGAGAAGTGTGGCTGGTGAGGCAGGGTCTCGAGGGCTTCCTCTGGGCAGAGGTCCTGGGAATAACACTTAAGAGAGTGTCTGAGCACAGCTAAAGGCAGCATTTTGGGTGCTTGCTTTCATGCTTCCTTTAGCTCAGGTGTGGGGCAACAGCTTGATTTATTTCTATGCAGAAAAGCAAAGTTCCCAGGTCCTGGGGGGCAGGTAGGTGTCACAGCAAAGCTGTCCTTCCATCCTCAAGCAGTTGCACCTTTGGGCTTTGTCCTCAGACCTGAAGGACCTCCTGTCAGAAGCAGGAATGAGCATCAGGGTTTGCCTGGTAGTCCATGCTGCTGAGCAATGCTCTTGCCCCTCTTCACTGAGGTCTGCTTGCTGCAGGTTAGGAAGTCTTTCCCTCTCCACCAGAAGGTTTTACCTTCAGCTTGCTGAGTCCCCTCTGCTGTTGCTAGAGAAGACTGCTGGCCGAAAGCCCCTCAGCGGGAGGGGACCCAGGCAGCAGGTACACCCACATCTTGAGCCCCCTGGATGTTCTGAAGCCCATCATCAAAGAAGATGTGAGGCTGGATCTGGGAGAGTATGGGACCCTTGGGAGCCCCATCCATGAAGAAAGCCTCATCAATGGCCAGGCCCCACTCCCTCAGGGTCTTGATGGCTCTGGTGCCCATGTCCCGGCCGCCGCGGGCGGTCACCAGGTAGGTGCGGATGGGGGAGGTCTCCTGGCTGAACTTCTTGCACATCTTCCCAAGGTGCATGGCAAAGGCCTTCAGGGGACCCTGGAAGCACAGCAAGACACTGGAGAGCGGTTTGGAACTAAGGAGACATTCACTGTACCTGTGCAAAGCTCTTGGTCCTCTCCCAGGGCTTCTCGGGGCTGTGTGCAGGACTGGGAGATGCTGGGACTGGGGTGCTGGGGGGGAAGGTTTGCAGTATGGTGCTCAGGGAGCAGTGCCTCCGGGGCTGAGAACTGCAGAGGCTTGCACAGCTTACCAAAATAGAATAGAACTAACCAGGCTGGAAAAGACCTCAGAGGTCATCCAGTCCAACCTATCACCCAGCACCATCTCTTCAACTAAACCATGGCACCAAGGCCTCATCCAGGCTCCTTCTGAACACCTCCAGGGATGATGACTCCACCACCTCCCTGGGCAGCACATCTTCCTTATGAGGAGAGCCTGAGGGAGCTGAGGGCTCTGTAGCTTGGGAGAGGAGGAGACTAAAGGGTGACCTCATTCATGTTGATAAGGATGTGCAGGGTGAGTGCCCAGAGGCTGGAGCCAGGCTCTGCTGGGGGATGCCCAATGCCAGCACAAGGGGCAGTGGTGGAAGCTGCAGCATAGGAAGCTCCATGGAAACAGGAGGAAAGAATTTTTCATGGTGAGGGTGATGGAACATTGGAGCAGGCTGCCCAGGGGGGTCTCCCTCTCTGGAGGTATTCAAAACCCACCTGGATGAGTTCCTGTGTGAACTGCTCTAGGTGCTCCTGCTCTGGTGGGGGGGGGTGGGCTGGATGAGCTTTTGAGGTCCCTTCCAACCCCTAACATTCTGTGATCCTGTGACCATCAGGCCAGATCCATCACCACCCCTAGATGTGTTTAGAAGCTGCAGAGACGTGGTGCTGAGGGACATGGTTTAGCCCCAGACTCAGTAGGTGATGACCTCAAAGGTCTTTTCCAGCCAAGATGATTCCATGATTCAGTGGGACTCCTGATGAGGCCCCCCTTCTCTGGAGACTTTCAAGCCCCATCTGGATGTGTTCCTGTGCTGGATTCCATGGCCCTGCTCTGGCAGGGGGGGTGGACTCGATGACGAGGCAATCCCAGGCACAAATCCAGAGCTGGGCAGGGACTGGCTGGGGAGCAGCCCTGAGGAGAGAGACTTGGGGGTGCTGGGGGAGGAGAAGCTCACCAGGAGCTCTCAGGGTGCACTTGCAGCCCGGAAAGCCAATCAGAGCCTGGGCTGCAGCAGGAGAAGTGTGGCCAGCAGGGCAAGGGAGGGGATTCTTCCCCTCTGCTCAGCTCTGGTGAGACCCCACCTGGAGTACTGCCTCCAGTTCTGGAGCCCCTATTGCAAGAGGGATCTGGAGGTGCTGGAAGGTGTCCAGAGAAGGGCCAGGAGGATGAGCAGAGGGCTGGAGCACCTCTCCTATGAGGACAGACTGAGGGAGTTGGGGCTGTTCAGTCTGGAGAAGAGAAGGCTCTGAGGTGACCTCATTGTGGCCTTCCAGTATCTGAAGGGGGCTACAAGAAGGCTGGGGAGGGACTTCTCAGGCTATCAGGGAGTGATAGGACTAGGGGGAATGGGATGAAGCTGGAGGTGGGGAGATTCAGGCTGGATGTGAGGAGGGAGTTCTTCCCCATGAGAGTGGTGAAGCCCTGGAATGGGTTGTGCAGGGAGGTGGTTGAGGCTCCATCCCTGGAGGTGTTTAAGCCCAGGCTGGATGAGGCTGTGGCCAGCCTGATCTAGTGTGGGGTGTCCCTGCCCATGGCAGGGGGGTTGGAACTAGATGATCCTTGTGGTCCCTTCCAACCCTGACTGAAACTATGAAACTATGAAACCTTCGGAGGTCCCTTCCGACGCCTAACATCCCGCGAGCCTCTGCCCCCATGCCAGGGCACGAGTGGTGGGATGCAAACCACGTAAGCATCTGGGCTGTTGGGGCTGTTTGTGGCAAAGCCCCGGCGGGAGAGATGCTCCTGGTGGGTGCAGAGCCTGCGGGCGGCCGTGAGGGGGGGTGGCTGGCTCACCTCTCCCATGGGCACAGCCTCCATCGCCCGCTCGTAGCGCAGAGCCCCCTCCAGCCCCTGCTCCCGGAAGACCCGGTCGGTCTCGCTGGAGAAGAGCACAGCATCCCCGTCAAACACCACACGCAGCGGGGTGCCGGGGGCCTGCACCTCCTGCTGGAACACCAGCGCTGCTGACACCCCTGCAAGACAGAGCAAGGTGGGGCTCGGGAGGGACCCCCACCAACCCGGGGGGCAGCTCGGGCAGAGCCGGCTCCTCCCTCACCGCAAGGTTTGGGGTCTCCAAGCTTGGAGCTTTCTGTGCCCCCAGCCTGTCCAGGGGTGTCAGTCTCCACGGAGGTGGACAACAAAGCAGAAAGTGATGTCTGGACAGGTACTGAGGTCTGCTAGGAGGCGATAGGTGGCTGTGCAGGCACTGGCAGCCCTCCTCCTGGTGCTTCCCCCTCTGCCGAGCCTGACTTTAACGCCCAGATTTAGCATTCCGTGCTGTGAGTAATAGGGGCTGCCACCTCCACTTGGTTGGGGTAATTGGCTTAATTACAGGCCTCTTCCCATGAGCTGCTCCCTGTCCACCCTCATCAGTGGGACCCAGGCTCCTGAGTGAGAGGACACTTGGGGGAGCAAGGATGCCCTTCAAGGAGGCTCCAGGAGTGAGCTGTGCAGTGAAGGTAAAGCCAGGCTGCAGACGGCTTGCTCCTGACCTTGAAGGACCTTGGCCAGCTGATATGCTCATAGCCAAGTAAATTAATAAGGAGGTGATTAGCCCCATTAGAGCTGTTGGGGAGACTGCACTCCCTCCAATCCAGGTCAAGCATGTGCTTACATCTGTCACTGAGCTCAAGGTGACCCTGAAAGTACCAAGTACAGTACCAAGTACTGTAGGGTCCCCACACAGCTTTGGAGATTACCAATGAGCCCTCATTGATCCACAGGGCAGACATGGGCTTTGGGTAAGCAGGTTTCAGTGCCAGGCAGGGAAGGAGCAGACTGTGGCTAGAAGGATGCATAAAGCACTTGGTGACTTCTGAAGGCATCTGAGAGCTCCTGGTGTGCTTGCAGCTACTGGTGGGGACAGGAGAGGAGACTGAAGTGTGCAGGACTGTCCTGGTAATCAGTGTGCCTTCAACCCATGTGGGAGCAGGCTGGCTCCTGGTACTGGGCTTCTGGGGCAGAGTGTGGAGGGTCTGGGGCTGTGGGGTGGAGGGGAGAACCCACCTCTCTGGAGGGCATTGCAGACATCTGTCCTGTCAGCCGAGAGGAAGAGCTTGACCCCGTGGGACCTCAGGTACTGCGTGGAGTCCTCGTCACTGACAAAGCAGAACTTGGAGATCTCCAGGCCTTGGGGTCAGGGGATGTAAGCAAAGTCTCTGCTGTGAGGCAGCATCCTTCCTGCAGTTCCCAGCCCATCCCCTCCCTGGGTCTCGGTGTGCTTCGCTCCAGAGCTCAGGGGAACCCATTCCCCAGGGCTGTGTGCAGAACCTGCCCATGTCCTTGCTGCATCTCCTTGCCCTCTTGGTCCCACAGAGCTACAGGTTCCCTTCATCCCTCCCTTGAATGAGCCTTCCTGGCAGCACTCTGGGGTCTAGATTTGAGGTTTTCAAGCACTCTGTTTCTTTGGTAGCTGCCTGAGGATGCCCAGGCTGTGCAAAATGCTGCCACATGGAGCAAAGGATTGTCCAGCTCTGGAGTCCTCAGCACAGCAGAGACAGGGACCTGCTGGAGCAGGGCCAGAGGAAACAACAGCAGTGCTGGCAGGGCTGGAAGCCCTCTGCTCTGAGGCCAGGCTGAGAGAGTTGGGATTGCTCTGCCTGGAGAACAGAAGGCTCCAGGGAGACCTTCTGGTGGCCTTTCAGGACTTCAAGGGGCCAGTCAGAAAGCTGGGGACAGACTTTAGAGCAGGGTCTGTTGTGGCAGGACAAGGGGGGGGTAGTTTGCAATTAAAAGAGGGAGATTCAGACTGGAGAGAAGGAAGAAATGGTTGACACTGAGGGTGGTGAGACCCTGGCCCAGGTTGGCCCAGAGAGGTGGGAGATGTCCAGGGACATCTGGAACCATTCCAGGTCAGGTTGTTTAGCCTCTGAGCAACCTGCTTGAGCCTCATGTCCCTGCTGACTGCAGGGGGGTTGCACAAGATTACTTTGAAGGTCTCTTCCAACCCAAACCATCCCAGGACGTGGCAGCAGGGAGCTGGCCTCTGCCAAGCAGCCTGCTCCTTGGCTGCGCCCTGGCACCCTGGGCAGGCAGCATGGAGCTGGCAGGCATTGTTTCCAACAGGAGCCCTTCCCCACACATCTCCTAGCTCTGTGCTGGCCAGTGATGCTCCCCTGCCTCACAGCCTCCTGGGGGAAAGCAGAGACCCCCGGGGGGGCGGGCTGGGTCCTCCCTTACCGTAGTGCTTGGCACTGTTGATGACGCGCACGCCGCTGGCGGGGCTGTTGTTGGAGAGCACCAGGATGTCAAACAGCTCCTTCTCTGCCGGGTTGCTTTCCAGGATCTTCTTGTTCACATACTGTGCTGCCTGCCAGGAAAAGAAGAGGGTGTTCTTCTGGAGGGGCAAGGCTGCAGTGGTCTTCTCAGGGCTGTTTTGCAGCAGGTTCTCACTGGCTTTGTGCTGCATCTCTCCACAGCCGTGCTCTGCCCCCTGGACTGGGCACTGGTAAGGACTCCCCTCAAATGCTGGCTGCACTTTAGGGCCCCTCACTACAAGAAGGGCATTGAGGGGCTGGAGCACATCCATAGGAGGGCAATGAAGCTGGGGAAGGGTCTGGAGAACAGGGCAGGTGAGGAGCAGCTGAGGGAACTGGGGTCATTCAGCCTGGAGAAAAAGAGGCTGAAGGGAGACCCTCTGGCTCCCTACAACTCCCTGAAAGGAGGTGGGGATCAGGTGGGCTTTGGTCTCTTCTCCCAAGTGACAGGACAAGAGGAAATGGCCTCAAGTTGTGCCAGGGGAGGTTTAGGTTGGACATGAGGAACAATTTATTCCCCCAAAGGGTTGCCAAGCCCTGGACCAGGCTGCCCAGGGCAGTGGTGGAGTCCTCATCCCTGGAGGGATTTCAAAGCCATGGAGCTGTGATGCTGAGGAACATGGTTTAGTGGGGGACTTGGCAGTGCTGGGTTATTGGCTGGCCTTGATCTGAAAGGTCTCTTCCAACCACAACCATTCTATGGCAAGGCTGGCAGGTTATGGGGAGCCAGGCAGAGCAACCCTCCTGCAAAAGCCAGCACTAGGAGTGCAGGGAGCAGGCTAGCCTAGTAGGGGAGGCAGACACGTGGGACTGTGAAAAGCACAGGTCTGTGCCCTGCCCAAGTGCCAGGCCACACATCTATACCCCGTGAGGGGAAGCAAGACCTGCAGCTGTGAAAGCTGAGCTTTCACCCCATCCTGTGGGGGTCTGCATGTGCCTGGGACAGGTGTGGGGCTCACCTGGACGAAGGCAAAGGCTGTGCCTGGTGGCAAGGGCTTGTCCTGGTTGGCCTGCTGATGCCTTGTGTACTCCTCCTTGCCTTTCTCCAGGTAGAGCTTGTGCTCCTCCTCCAGGCTGAAGATGGCTCTGGTGGTCACTGCAATGACCAGGGCTTCACTGGGGTCCTTCTGCAGGACAGGCAGGAGAGAGGGGTCAGGGGACAGCAAAGAAGTGGTGGAAGCCTCCTGCCTGGAGGTGTTTGCAGCCAGGCTGGAGTGGCTGTGAGCAGCCTGCTGCAGTGTGAGGTGTCCCTGGCCATGGCAGGGGGGTTGGGCTGGCTGAGCCTTGAGGTCCCTTCCAACCCTGACAGTTCTGTGATTCTACAGAAGAAGGAGCTTGGGGAGGAGAAGTGAACAAGGGGCCACAGGAGTCCCACAGAGGCAGGGCTGGGTGTTGGAGGCATCTCCCATGTGTCACAGCTCCTGCTGCCTTTGGAGAAGAGATACCAAGCCCAGTCTTCACCTGCAGGCCACCAAGGCTGAGGCAGGCAGTTGTGAAACCCTAACCTGTCTGGTAAGTGCCATGGGTGCTGAGAACAGCTCACACTAGAGGGTTGCTTCATCCTTCTGGTGTCTGTGGGCCACAGCAGAGCCACTGTCACTTGTTTGTGCTGACCTGGGCACTGCTGGCTGTCTCTGCCCGTCCTGGTGGCTTTGCTCAGTGCTCTGGGAAGCCTGCTAAGGGTTCCACATGCAGAGGCTGCTGCTTTCTCCCTGCCTGCTCCAAAATTTAGTATGCACAAGCGCCTGCAGCCCTGCAACTTCTGCCCATGGAGGATCCCACAGGGAGCTCATGGGGCCAGGTGCCCAGCAGCTTCTGCTGGAACCCAGAGACAAGCCACCCCAGCTCCAGGCTGTGGAGTGTTCTCCTCTCTGGTGGCATTTCAAAACTGTCTGTAGAAACACAGGATGTGAGTTTTGCAACACAGAACCTTTTACCTGTTTCACCTCAGTGTTTATCACAGTGCCTTCAGGCTCTGCCATCTTCCACTGCCAGCCTCCAAGACAAAGAAAAACAGACACAAGTAAACAGATAAACTCCAATGAAGCCAAATCTAGAGAGGGGGAAGAGGGGAAAAGGGACAAGGGGCCTCCTGCCCACCTAGTGATGCAGCCCAGGTGAACCTACTGCTGACAACAGCTCTGTTCTCAGCACCTGAAACTATGAAACTATGAAACCTGGGCTAGTAGTCCCAGTCCATTCATGGTGGAGAAGGAGCTTTTCAACCACAGATCACTGGTGGTGTTTGGAGTTTCTTCCCCCAAGGAGTATTTTTCTCTGGGGGGAAATACAAACCAACCCCTGCTGGAAGTGGTTGTGGAGCTCTCTCCTCCCAGCAAAAATCTAGCTGTATTTAAAAGCCAAAGTAGGTCAGCTCTCATGGGCAGGCTTCTAGCTCACCTCCTTGCTGCCCTTCTTGCTGCTTTTGCTCGGGTGGTGAATTTGTGTCCACAGGCAAGCAAAGTCCCTGCACGAGCAGCTCATTAGCCTCGGCAGAGAGATGTGGGGAGGGCTTGGCTGCGGGATGGGACCCCCTGCATGGGGCTGGTCTGCTCCTCCACAGCCCTGTGAGCCAGCCAGCCCTAGGCTGTGCTAACACGAGTCTGGCAGCTGGAAGCTATGAGGTCTGCCTGTGCCTAGCAGCCCAATCTTGGAGCTCCATTTCTTTTTGTGCACCCAGCTGCTGCTGCTGCTGTGGTTTCTGTGCCCACCACGCTGTAAACCTCCTCTGTGCACCATTCAGAAGGGCACTTTGAGGATTCAGCCTGAGGGATGGGAACTGTTCCCAGTGCCACCAAGGAGGATCCCAGGGGGAGGGGAGTGAGGGGAGTGGGTGTTATTTCCACCCAGCAGCTCCTACAAGAACACTGCAGGGTCTATCTGGAGAGCAGATGCAGCAATGAGTGCTCCAGACATGTGGTGGGAATGGCAGGGGGGTTAAAACCTCATTTACCAGTTCCTGCCCTCCCTGAGGACTGGGTTGGGGTGGAGCTGTCTGAGCACAGACCAAAGCCAGCAGGGCAGTGTAGAGAGCGAGTCAGAGTCTTCAGGGAATCCTTTTGCCTGCTCTGATTTTCTTTAATTCCTATTTATTGTCCAGGGACTGCAAAGTGTTGCCTGGGCTGGTGAGAAAATGCTCTTGGCTGATGCTAGAGCCTTGCCCTAAGGGGGGTTCAATGCTTGCATGTGCCCCATGGGGTGGAGAGCCTGGAGTGCCTTATGAGGAGAGGCTGAGAGCTCTTGGTCTGGAGAGGAGAAGACTGTGATAAATGTTTATCAGTGTCTGGGGGTCAGGAGGGAGGGGACAGGCTCTGCTCAGCTGCACCCTGGGATAGGCCAAGGGGCAATGGAGAGAAACTCCAGCACAGGAGATTCCACCTCAGCATGAGGAGGAACTTCGTCACAGAGCACTGGGACAGGCTGCCCAGAGAGGTTGTGGAGTCTCCTCCTCTGGAGACTTTCCAGCCCCATCTGGATGTGTTCCTCTGTGACCTGTGCTGGATTCTGTGGTCCTGCTCTGGCAGGGGGCAGGGGGGGTTGGACTCGATGATCTCCGGAGGTCCCTTCCAGCCCCTAACATCCTCTGATCCTGTGGCCCTGGAAAGTTGGGAGATGCTGAGCATCCCTCTGCTTCCTCCCCTCATAAGCCCCAGTGCTGGGAAGAGATCCCCTCCCCGAAAGCAGGGAGAGAAGCTGAGCAGGGGGAAACGATTCCTCTGAATTCCAGCCGGGTACTTTCCTGAAAGTGAAAATGAAACGCGAGGAGACCACGGAGCTGACAAACGCTCCGGGGCAGGGGGGGAGCCGGGGGAACACCACCTCCCATTTCTGCTCTGCTCTTCCAAGTGCTGCAAATCAAGCCCAGCGTCTCCTTCCCATCTCCCTGCCCCTCAGAGCTGCACTGTTTGCTCCTAGACCGGAGCACGCACAGGCACCCCCACTACCGGCACCCCCACGCTCACACCACCAGCCGCAGCGAAGCCTCCCGGGGGGATGCTCGCAGCCCGCACCGCCCGCACGGAACTCCCCAAGCCCGCAGCCAGCCTTCTGCTGGAGCCCAACCCCCGAACTCACCGAGCGGAGCCTCTCCAGGGGCAGCATCCAGGCTCGGCCGGCGCTGTTTATATTTCCCCCCGGCCGTGCGTGCGGGCAGGAAGGAGGCAGGCGGCAGGCTGGGCTCCAGCTCCGCTCCCTGGCGTGCTGGGATTTGTAGGCAGCTGGCTGGGTTGGAATGGTGCCCGGGCTTGGCTGCCTTCCCCAAGGAGCTCACGGCTGCCCAGGCCTGGCCACAGCCCTGCCGCTGCTTTTTGGGCTCCCTCGGAGCTGCTGCTGGCTGCCTACCAGCCCTGTGGTGTTGGCTGTTTCTGTAGCAAGGTCTTCAGAGACTGTCTCCATCCCTCTCGCTGCTCAGCCCCCATACTTCCAGCCCTCTCATTTCCCAGCCCTCAAATAGGTAATAGTTATGGTTTGGACCAAAAACACAAGAGCAGCTTGCAGGGAGCTGGGCTGGGGAGTAAGGATGGTGGAGACATGGCAGGGTGCAGTGGGTGCTCCCTGTGTGCAATTTTATCACCATGGTTTGGAGGCCTTTGTTTTGTCTTCTCCCCCATTAAATGGTTGTTTCTTCTTCTGCCCTGAGCAGGGCTGATTTGGAGCTGGGATCTTGCTGGGATCCTGCCAGGCTTGTGCTGCTGAGGAGTTGCAACGTCCCTTTGCCGTGTGATTACATGGAATCAATCAACCAGGCTGGAAACAACCTCAGAGATCATCAAGTCCAACCTATTACCTAACACCTAACACCTCCTGACAGCTAAACCATGGCTCCCAGTGCCACATCCAAGCCTTTCTTGAGTACCTCCAGGGATGGGGACTCCACCACCTCCCTGGGCAGCACATCCCAACGGCCAATCTCTCTTGCTGGGAAGAACTTTCTTCCTCACATCCAACCCAAACTTCCCCTGGTGCAGCTTGAGACTGTGTCCTCTGTTCTGGTGCTGGTTGCCTGGGAGAGGAGCCCTACCCCCACCTTCTTTCAGGTAGTTCTGTTTGGAGGGTGCTGTCCCAGAGGAGCAGCTCCCATTCTGCAGCCCTTCCTTTGCCCAGCCAGGGCATATCCCAGCCCTGGCTACTGGAAGATGCCGCAGAGAAACAGCTCCCCCAAGGCTGCCTCCTGCCAAAGGAGACCAAACTCACCTCCATTAAGGTGTGTGGCACCAAGTTATCACCAAATCTTCCACAGTGGTGACAGGTTGGACTTGGTGATCTTTGAGGTCTCTTCCAGCCTTGGTGGTACTGTGATACAGTTGGGGTCCTGCACAGCCTGGCTTCACTGAGATGCTTGTCTGTAGCAAACAGGCTGTTGAATCACACAGTGGCTTGAGTTGGAAGGGACCTTAAAAATCATCCAGCTCCAATCCCACTGCCATGGGCAGGGACCCTCCCCACTAGACCAGTGGCTGCTCAAAGCCCCATCATGTCTGGTCCTAAACACTTCCAGGGATGAGGCATCCACAGCCTTTCTGGGCAACCTGTTCCAGTGTCTCACCACCCTCATAGTCAAGAAGTCAGGTGTGCAAGAGGGGGTGGGACATGGCACTTGGTGCCATGGCCTAGCAGGCATGAGGTCTTGGGTGACAGGTTGGACTTGATGATCTTTGAGGTCTCTTCCAACCTTATTGATTCTATGATTCTAAGAAGTTCTTCCTAATGTCCAAACTACATCTACCCTGCTCTAGTTTAAAACCATTGCCCCTTACCCCTTCAGCACATGCCCTTATAAACAGTCCTTCCCCAGCTTTCCTGTAGCCCCCTTCAGATACTGGAAGGCTGCTCCAAGGTCTCCCTGAAGCCTTTTCTTCTCCAGGCTGAGCAGACCCAGCTCTCCAGGAGAGGCGCTCCAGCCCTCTGAGCATCTTTCTGACCCTCCTCTGGACCCTCTCTGAGTTCCATACCCTCGTGTTGGGAGCTCCAGAGCTGGCCCCGGCGCTGCAGCGCAGCAGAGGGGCAGAACCCCCTGGCTGCCCCTGCTGCTGGGGATCAGCCCAGGACAGGGCTGGCTCTGGGCTGGCAGCGCTCGGGGCCAGCTCACGCCCAACTTTTCACCCCGCAGCTGCCTGGGTGGCAGCCGTGCCGCCGTGCCCACCGGTATGTGGCAGGCAGGTTTTGCTTCCTGCTCCCTCAGGGAGTTCCCCGCTGGCTTTTCGCCTGCCTGAGCAGCGCCTGGGTCAGCGGCGAGGTGGGGCCGGCAGAGCCGTGGGGCCGCCTGGTTCCCGGGCTGGCAGAGCAGACTTTCCAGTTTCAGCCTTGCTGCACCCTCGGCTCTGCACCCTCCAAGGTCTCACCTCACCCTGTGCCTGGGCCTGGAGATCACACTGCAAGGAAGGGAGGCTGAGCCTGGGAAGGAGACCTGCCGGTGAGTCTGGTTTTGGGAGCCCGGTTAGCACAGGGTGGGAGTGGCAATAAGGGCTCCCCCAGCCCCTTTTCCAGGAGGGAAGGATGTTCCATGCTCCCTGCAGAGCCCAGGGCTGTGCTGCCCTCCTCACACCACAGAAGGCTGTCCCCAAAGCCTCACCTCCTGGGCGGGCTGAGCTGTCATTTGCAACCAGGGCCAATGTCACACTCATGAGAGGCAGCCCATGGGGGGTCTGGTAGGGAACAAGTGCTGAGACACCGAAGTCTGTGCTGGGTGGGTAGCTGCTGGCCTGTGCTGTCATGCCCACCCACTGCCATGGCCCAAAGCCACAGGCTGGTGCCTCCTACATACCAGAGGCATGACCCTGGCCACCGATCTCTGTGTGTGCTGACAGGGGGAAGCGGCCACTGAAGCTGCTGGCGGTGAGGCTGTGAGCACAGCTCAGCTGTCCAGGGCACAGATGCCCTGGTGGTCCTGGGCAAGTCTCTCAAGCTGTAACTCATTGGCCCAGCAATAATGCTGAAGGGATGACAGCAATTCCCAGCCCTATGCCTGCATGCAGCAGACATCACCACTGGAAAGCTTAAAGGCTCTTGCTGGCTCCAGGGCTCAGCAGATGGCAGCTTCTCTCCAGGAGGAGCCCTGTGCAGAATACAGAATTAAGCAGGTTGGAAAAGACCTTTGAGATCACCAAATCCAACCTATCACCCAGCACCATCTGATCAGCTAAACCATGGCACCAAGGGCCTCATCCAGGCTCTTTAAACACTTCCAGGGATGGTGACTCCATCACCTCCCTGGGCAGCACATTCCAGTGGCCAACCTCTCTTTCTGCAGGGAGCCATGGCCCTATGGGGTGGGCAGAGCAGAGGTGGAGTGAGATGGTGGTAGCTGCTTGGGCAGGGGAATGCTCAGATATTGGGCAGGGAAAGCATGGGTGATGGGCAGGGAAATACTCAGATGATGGGCAGGGAAATGCTCAGATGATGGGCAGGGAAATGCTCAGATATTGGGCAGGGAAAGCTCAGATGATGGGCAGGGAAAGCATGGGTGATGGGCAGGGAAATGCTCAGATGTTGGGCAGGGAAATGCTCAGATGATGGGCAGGGAAATGCTCAGATGTTGGGCAGGGAAATGCTCAGATGATGGGCAGGGAAAGCTTGGATGATGGGCAGGGAATGCTCAGCTGTTGGGCAGGGAAATGCTCAGATGTTGGCAGGGAAATGCTCAGATGTTGGCAGGGAAAGCTTGGATGATGGGCAGGGAAAGCTTGGATGATGGGCAGGAAAGCTTGGATGATGGGCAGGGAAAGCTTGGATGATGGGCAGGGAAATGCTCAGCTGTTGGGCAGGGAAATGCTCAGATGTTGGGCAGGGAAATGCTCAGATGTTGGGCAGGGAAAGCTTGGATGATGGGCAGGGAAATGCTCAGATGTTGGGCAGGGAAAGCTTGGATGATGGGCAGGGAAA
This sequence comes from Colaptes auratus, assembly GCA_015227895.2. Taxonomy (NCBI): domain Eukaryota; kingdom Metazoa; phylum Chordata; class Aves; order Piciformes; family Picidae; genus Colaptes; species Colaptes auratus. The sequence continues at coordinate 17,057,582 of CM037647.1, read as the reverse complement.
GCTTGGATGATGGGCAGGGAAATGCTCAGATGTTGGGCAGGGAAATGCTCAGATGATGGGCAGGGAAATGTTCGGATGTTGGGCAGGGAAATGCTCAGATATTGGGCAGGGAAAGCATGGATGATGGGCAGGGAAATGCTCAGATGTTGGGCAGGGAAATGCTCAGCTGTTGGGCAGGGAAATCTCAGCTGTTGGGCAGCCAAGGCAGAGAGCCTTGGTCATGTCACCAGCACTGGCTGCCAGCAGTGCTGTGATGGCTGCAGACACTCTGGCTGCACAGAGCAGCCCCTGGTGAACCTCTCCTTCCGTTGCTCCTCACCTGAAAGGAGGCCGGAAGGAAGTTTTGGCTGGGAGGCAGCAGTGCTGCCAGGCTCAGCGCCTCGCTGTGGGGAGGGGAGCAGGGACATCCATTCTGCTTTCAACCCAGGCCTTCCCTGGCGCTGCGTCACCGTTGCCATGCGCACGGGTCAGGCGCAGCTCTGAGCTGGCATGGACCTCCCCTGGGTGGCACCGCTGCCACCTGCACCGGGGGCACTGCGAGCTCAGGAGCAAACCCTCCTGCTCCTCAGCCCTGTGAGATGGGGAGGGGGGAGAAAGGAGCTGAAAAAGGAGTGTTAGCTTACGGTGGGGGGAGCAAAGCCTTCAGCTCGTGGGGTAGGGCCGGGGAGCAGCCACACGAAGCAGCTCGTGGGGCTTTTGTTGCCCCCTGTGGCCTGGTGATTCCAATCCTTTTGAGGGTGTCAGGGAGTGATAGGGCTGGGGGGAATGGGGAAAACCCAGAAATGGGTAGATTCAGATTGGATGCGAGGAAGAAGTTGTTCCCCAGGAGGGTGGTGAGAGCCTGGCACAGGTTGCCCAGGGAGGTGGTGGCAGCCTCCTGCCTGGAGGTGTTTGCAGCCAGGCTGGAGGTGGCTGTGAGCAACCTGCTGTAGTGTGAGGTGTCCCTGCCCATGGCAGGGGGGTTGGAACTGGCTGAGCCTTGAGGTCCCTTCCAATCATAACAAGTCTGTGATTCTATGAGTCTCCAAACCAAAGGAAAGGTCCCTAACCCCTGCCCCTGCTCCCTCCCCTTTCCAGGGGCAGGCAAGGACAGAAATGAGAGAGCAGGATGCGAGGGGCTGGCTGGCAGGGAGCCCTGCCTGCCTGCAGCTCCCTCCTGCTTCATTTCACACCTCAGTGCCAGGGTGGCCAAGCCCTAACCGCCTGTGCTGGGCTCTGTTACTGCTGTTTGCTCTCGCTGGAGCCTGGGGCCACCGGCGGCGCACAGGCTGCTGGAGGGAAGCCTCCACCCTGCTCCTTTCTCTTGCACCCACAGGTCACCCCGGGGGAGCCATGGTGGTGGCAGCCAGGAAGGGTGGGGTGACGGGCTCCCCCCTCTCCAGCAGCCCCGTGCCCATCAGCAGCACGGCTCAGCCGGGGGTCCTGGGGGGCTGGCTCAGCCGGATCCCACGTGAGTACCGCAGCACTTGTCCCCTCCTGCTCCCTGGTGGGGCTCTGGGCTCCCTGCCTGCCTGCTGCTGGGTGAGGGTCAAGTGCAAAGTCTTGCACCCAGGCTGGGGCAAACTCCAGTATCATCACAGGCTTGGGGATGAAGGGCTGGAGAGCAGCCCTGGGGAGAAGGACTTGGGAGTGCTGGGGGGTGAAAAGCTGGGCAGGAGCTGGCACTGAGCGCTGCCAGCCCAGAGCCAGCCCTGTCCTGGGCTGATCCCCAGCAGCGTGGGCAGCAGGGGCAGGGAGGGGATTCTGCCCCTCTGCTGGGCTCTGCTGAGACCTCTCTTGAAGTGCTGGGGCCAGCTCCAAAGTCCTCAGCACAGCGCAGGCAGGGACCTGTTGGAGCAGGGCCAGAGGAGGCCACAGCAATGCTGCAGGGCTGGAAGCCCTCTGCTGGGAGGCCAGGCTGAGGGAGTTGGGGTTGTTCAGCCTGGAGAAGAGAAGGCTCTAGGGAGACCTATGAAACTATGAAACCTTCTGGTGGCCTTTCAGGACTTAAAGGGGGCAAGCAGAAAGCTGGGGACAGACTTTAGAGCAGGCTCTGGTGTGGCAGGACAAGGGGTGATGGTTTGGACTAAAAGAGGGAGATTCAAACTGGAGAGAAGGAAGAAACGTTTGCCACGAGGGAGGTGAGACCCTGGCCCAGCTTGCCCGGGGAGGTGTCCTATTCTTGGAACCATTGCAGGTCAGGTTGTGTGGGGCTCTGAGCAACCTGCCCTAGTTGCAGCTGTCCCTGCTGACTGCAGGGGGGTCCAGAAGGGACCTTTAAAGGTCCCTTCCCAACCCAGTCTGTGATTCCATGACACTAGATGCACTTGGGATGTTTTCTCTCCTTGTTAACTCTTCTGTCCATCTCCGTTCCCTGCATGCTGCACCAGTGCCCAGATGGGCTCTCATTGCTGTGGCTGTGGCAGTGGCCATTCTCTTCCTCCTCTTCCTCCTCTGCATCATCAAGTGCTGCTGTTGCAAGAAGAAGCCCAAGAAGAAGGAGAGAGTTGGCTTGCTCCCTGTCAGCGGCTCCACCACGGCCAACCTCGTGCGTCCTGCTTTCCCCGCTCCCCCACCTCCCCACTCACCGAGGGGATTGCTGCCCCACAGCCTGGGTGTGCTGATGGTGAGACCACAGCATGGCTGAGCACCTCCCCAGGGTAGTGCTTCTCTGTGCTGCAGGTCCAGCCTGGGCTGGAGGAGCTGGAGCAGGGCACGGAGCAGACGCGGCGAGGGAGGCTGCAGTACTCCCTGGAGTACAACTTCCGCGCACACGAGGTGGGGATGCTCGTGGCTGTGGCACAGCAAGGACAAGGATTTGCTCTGGCATGGTCCCTCTTTGCTGCCCCCTGAGGGGCACCATACCCTCTTACACCTCTCCCCCTGCCCCCAGCCTGCTGGCTCTCAGGCCTGCATGGCATCGAGCGTCCCTGGCACGGCATCCTCCCTGCTGCACTCGCTGCCCACCAAGCCCCTGGTGATCCGGCCCCGTTCTCCTTCTCCTGGTGACCTTGTGCTGCATCACTCCTTTTAAGCTGAAAGTTGGTGTGAAGCAGGCAGCTGACCTGAAAGCCATGGACAGTGGAGGCACCTCTGATCCGTATGTGATTGTCTACCTGACATCTGACACGACAAAGAGATACGAGACCAAGGTCTACCGCAAGACCCTCAACCCCATCTTCAACGAGAGCTTCACTTTCCAGGTGAGAGGTGGCAGCTGAGGATGGGCTTTTGGTCCCATCAAGAGCAGTTGCATGGGAGCTGTCTGCTCCCTGGGCAAAAACCTCCGTGCAGGGAGATGTCTTGGCAAGCAGGATGGGGAAACGTTGGACAGAAAGACCTCTTCTTGCACTGTGTCCAGTTCTGGGCCCCTCAGTTCGAGAAGGACCTCAGGGAGCTGCTTGAAAGAGTCCAGGGCAGAGCCATGAAAATGAAGAAGGGAGTGGAAGATCTTTCTTATGAGGAGAGACTGAGGGAGCTGGAGCTCCTTAGCTTGGAGAGGAGGAGACTAAGGGCTGACCTCATTCATGTTGATAAGGGAGTGCAGGGTGAATGGCCGGAGGATGGAGCCTCCATGTCCTCCCTCCTGTGCAACTTGGGTGGTAGGAGAGCCCCTCCCCACCTCATGCCCTCAGCCTGGAAGAGCAGCAGCTCTGCATCTCTGCACCAGAAAGCAGGGAGGGACCTGGATGTCAATAACTACACAGAGGGTGAGTGCCCAGAGGCTGGAGCCAGGCTCTGCTGGGGGCTGCCCCATGCCAGCACAAGGGGCACTGAGTGGAAGCTGAGGCAGAGGAAGTGCCATGGAAACAGGAGGAAGAATTATTTCCCTGTGAGGGTGACAGAGCCCTGGGGCAGGCTGCCCAGGGGGGCTGTGGAGTCTCCCTCTCTGGAGATATTCAAGACCTGCCTGGCTGAGTTCCTGTGTGCCCTGCCCTAGGTGACCCTGCTCTGGCAGGGGGTTGGATGGAGGATCTCTGGAGGTCCCTTCCAGCCCCTAACACGCTGTGAGCCTGTGGCTGCACCTGCTGCCCTATCCCATGGGACAGGTCTGCCTCTGGGCAGTGAGTCGAGGGTCTGGGGGGGTCCTCTCCTGCAGGTAGCCCAGGCAGAGGTTCCTGAGTCCACGCTGGTGATGCAGATCTACGACTTCAATCGCTTTGCCAAGCATGACATCATCGGGGAGGTCCGGCTGCCCCTGGCCAAAGTCAACCTGCAGCACGTCACCGAGCAGTGGAGTGACCTAGCAGCAGCCAGCCAAGTGGAGGTCAGTCCTGCTGGCTGTGCTGGACTCCTCAGCACTGGTCAGGCCACACCCTGAGTCCTGTGTCCAGTTCTGGGCTCCTCAGGTTAGGAAAGATGTTGAGGTGCTAGAAGGTGTCCAGAGAAGGGCAACAAAGCTGGGGAGGGGTCTGGAGCACAGCCCTGGGAGGAGAGGCTGAGGGAGCTGGGGTTGCTTAGCCTGGAGAAGAGGAGGCTCAGGGGAGACCTCATTGCTCTCTCCAACTCCCTGCAGGGAGGTTGTAGCCAGCTGGGGGTTGGTCTCTTCTCCCAGGCACCCAGCACCAGAACAAGAGGACACAGTCTCAAGCTGCGTCTCAAGCTGAGGCTGGGGAGGTGTGGGCTGGATGTTAGGAGGAAATTCTTCCCAGCCAGAGAGATTGCCCCTTGGGATGTGCTGCCCAGGGAGGTGGTGGAGTCACCACCCCTGGAGGTGTTTAGGAAGAGCCTGGCTGAGGCTCTTGGTGCCTTGGTTTAGTTGATCAGATGGTGCTGGGTGATAGGCTGGACTGGATGATCTCTGAGGTCGCTTCCAGCCTGGTGAATTCTGCATGCCTGTTCTGTATGTCTGTAAACTCTGCTGCACTGTTGATTCGCTTGCCACTGACCCCAAGGAGCAAGCCAGAGGGGTGAGGGACACCCAGGAAACGTGGGGCCAGCCCGGGGCTCGCAGCCCTGGTGTGCCAGCTGCTGAGTGTGGTGCTGATGGCTGGCGTCTCTCCCTCAGGAGGAGCAGCTGGGTGAGATCTGCTTCTCGCTGCGCTACGTGCCCAGCACGGGCACGCTGACTGTGCTCATCCTGGAGGCCAAGAAGCTGAAGAGGATGGACTCCCATGGGCTTTCAGGTCAGCAGGGGCTGGTCCTGCTCAGCCCTCCCTGCTCCTGCCTGGGCCTTGGTGAGGGTACTGCAAACCTTTCAAAGCTCTCGGCGCTGAGATCTTCTTCTTGCTGCCACCACCGTACCCAGCCCTTGGCTGGCTCCCAGCCTGCCCCAGCATGCATCCTCCAGCTCTCCTTGCAAAGCTCTTGGTGCTGAGATCTTCTTCTTGCTGGCTTCCAGCCTCCCCCAGCATAGATCATCCAGCTCTCCTTTCAAAGCTCTTGGTGCTGAGATCTTCTTCTTACTGGCTCCCAGCATGCATCCTCCAGCTCTCCTTTCAAATCCCTTGGTGCTGAGATCTTCTTGCTGCTGGCTCCCAGCCTCCCCCAGCATACATCCTCCAGCTCTCCTTGCAAAGCTCTTGGTGCTGAGATCTTCTTGCTGCCACCACCATAGCCAGCCCTTGGCTGGCTCCCAGCCTGCCCCAGCATAGATCCTCCAGCTTTGGGCAGAGCTGGGGTTATCTCCCAGAAGATGCCATGGCTGGATGGTATGGGGAGCTCCTGGTAGGAGGCAGGGGGAGGTGAGCTGCTGGGTGGCTGGCCAGGGGAGGGAGGGTGGTTGCTCCCCATGAGCAGTGGCAGGTGGGGCACTGTGCTCCGCTTGGGCATGGCCCTGGGAAGCCCTTTTGTGGCTGAGCTCCTCACTCACACATGGTTGCTTGTGCCAGTTGTGCCTCCTCTCTCCTCAGATCCTTTTGTCAAGGTGCAGCTCATCCTGAACAGGAAGAAATGGAAGAAGAAGAAGACGAGTGTGAAGAAGAACACCCTGAGCCCTTACTTCAACGAGGTCTTTGTCTTCGAGGTGCCTTTCAGTCAGATCCAGGTGGGTTTCCCGGCCAGCCCCGGGGGCCGGGCGGGTCCCCGCTGTCTCCAGCCCTGCTCTGCTGCCCCTCCGGCTCCGGGTGTGTGTCCCTGCAGAACGTGGACCTGGTCATCTCCGTCTGGGATCGCGACAAGGTGACCAAGGACGAGCCCATCGGCAAGCTGGCCCTGGGCTGCCGCGCCACGGGCAACCAGCTGCGCCACTGGTCGGACATGCTGGCCAACCCCCGCCGGCCCCTCGCCCAGTGGCACAGCCTGCAGCCCCCCGACGCGGTGGACAGAGCCCTGGGCTTGAAGCCCCACCTCAGGCTGCCCCTGAGCTCCAGATAGGGGCCGTCCCCGCCTCCGCCGGGGGGCGGATGGAGGCCTTGGGGAGGTGAAGGGCTTCGGCTCAGCAAGATCCAGATGTGTTAGTCCCAGCTCAGAGTTAGCAAAGAGGGGACTGGGGGCTTTGGGGGGTTTTGGGGGGGGGCAGGAGACGATCTTGTGGCTGGTGCAGCTCATGCCCTGTGCAGTGCCTGGAGCAGGGTGGCTCAGGACCCCGGGGAAAGGCTGGATGTGGAACAAAGGGTGCTAGAGGGGAAGGCATGGGCACAGGACCCAGCTCATCCCAGCTCCTGGGGGGCCAGGGGCACAAGTTATGGAATCCCAGCACGGTGGGGGGGGTTGGAAGGGACCTCTGGAGATCATCCAGTCCAACCCCACCTGGTGACCCACAGCAGCTTGCCCAGGATCCCAGTGGCCAGGCGGGTTTGGAACCTCTCCAGAGAAGGAGACTCCACAGGCTCTGTGGGCAGCCTGCTCCAGGGCTTTGTCACGCTCAGAGTAAAGCAGGCTTCAAGCTGATGCAAGCCCATGGAGTCCATTGGTCTGTTCAGAGCAGGGCACTGCTGTGCCAGCAGCCTGGGCTGGGAAGCTTCTCTGGTTGTGAGCAGCTTGGCAAGAGGTGAGCTCGTGGCAAGACTTTGGGTGTCCTGTGGAGGCTTGCAGACAAGACCAAGAGCCTGAAGCACACTGCTGAGAGACTTGAGAGGAGAGGACATGCAGGCAAAGGTGGGCTTGCAGATGCAATGAGCATGCCCTGTGCCCTGGCCAGAGAATAAAGGAGACAGCAAAATCAGCCTCTGGTTCTCTGCCTGGCTTCACTCTCAGCCCACTTCCAGCCCCTGCTGACTTGTCCCTCCTGAGATGAGACCCAGGTGTGGGACTCAGCAGCAACCACCTCCAGTGGACCATGCAGATGAGGGTGCAGAGCATCAGCTCCAGCCACCCAGCGTGATCCTACAGCACCAGTGCAGTGAGGTCTGCACCTCCAGCACCTGCAGAGGGGACTCTCATACCATGGTCACACCAACCCTGATGAAGCTGGGTTGCAGCCCCTGCAGCAAGGTTTCATGGAATCTAGGAGGGGTTTGTGGCCAAATCTGTCCTGCCCTGCTTCTTGGGGCCCTGTGGTGAGGTCTGTGTAAGTAAAGATCCCTCCTAGAAGGATGAGGGCAGCAGGGAGGTGCCTCCCTCCCTGCCCATCCTTGGGTATGCTCCAGGTGGTGTGGTTCAAGAGCTCCTCTGAGCCCTCTGCAGAGGGGAAGGTGCATGGGGCTGGAGGAGGGGATCACCCTTGCTCCAAAATACTTCTGCTACAAAGCAGCCAGAGCAGGCTGGGGCTCATAGCATGGAATTGCAGCCCCAAAAGCCAGCAGAAATGTGCCCTGCAGGGAGCTGTGGGCATGCCACAAAGAGCTGTGCCTGGGCTCTGGAGGAGGGAGAGCCCCAGGGGGTTAATGAGGAGCCATTAATATTGCAGAGCAAATATTCATCTGCAATTACCCAGAGCTCCACCGAGCCACCAGCCCAGAGGCACCAAGCACAGAGCAGCCAAGGAGGCTGTGAAGACTCTGCCTGGGGATTCATGGCCTGAGCCGAACCACAGAGAGCTGCTGCCTCTGCTGCCTGATCAATCTTCTCCAGGCTTCACCCTGCCTGGCAGCAGGGCAGAAAGGAGAGGGAGCTTTGCAGATGGCTGGACAAGTGGAGTGTGGCTTCTGCTGGGCCACCAGCAGCTGCTGCTGAGAGGCAGGAGGAAAGCAGTCACCTGGGGAGGGCTGCTGGGGGATGCTGCAGAGCCTCAACCTTTCTCCCTCTGCTCAGCACGGCTGAGGCCACAGCCTGGGCAATGGCTTCAGGTTTGGGGCCCTCGCTGCAGGAAGCACATCAGGCTGCTGGAGCAGGTCCCCAGGAGGACAGCAAGGCTGGGGAAGGGTCTGGGGCGCAGGGCTGGTGAGGAGCAGCTGGGGGAGCTGAGGTAGTTTAGCCTGCAGAAAAGGAGGCTGAAGGCAGACCTGGCTCTGCACCAGCCTGAGAAGAGGCTGGAGGCAGGAGGGAGTTGGTCTCTTCTCCCTAATAGCAAGTGACAGGATGAGAGGAAATGGCCCCAGGTTGCACCAGGGGAGGGTTAGGTTAGAGATGAGAAGAAACTTCTTTACTGCAGGGGGTCTCAAAGGCTGGAAGAGGCTGCCCAGGCAGGTGGTGGATCCCCGTGCCTGGAGGTGCTGAAGAGAGGCAGAGCTGTGGTGCTGAGGGCCATGGCTCAGCAGCAGCCTTGGCAGGGGTGGAGAATGGTTGTCCTGGGTGATCTTTAAGGGCTTTTGCAACCAAACTAATTCTGTGATTCAGTCTCAGCCTGAGCAGGCAGAGCACCTCTGACTGGGGTTTGGAGTCCCCAGATCCATCCCCAGCTTGGTTCTGCTCTGAGAGATGCAGGACCCAGGAGGCAATCCAGAGGTGTGAGGAGCAGGCAGCTCTGATTGGTGTCTGTTCCCTTTCCCATCAGTTCATGGCCCTGAGTTTTGCTAACCCTTTGTCTTAGTCCCATGGTGGATACAGGATACAGAATTAACCAGGCTGGAAAAGATCTCAGAGCTCACCAAGCCCAACCTACCACCCAGCACCATCTGATCAACTCAACCATGGCACCAAGAGCCCCATCCAGGCTCTTCCTAAACACCTCCAGGGATGGGGACTCCACCACCTCCCTGGGCAGCACATCCCAAGGGCAAATCTCTCTTGCTGGGAAGAACTTTCTCCTCACCTCCAGCCTAAACTTCCCCTGGCACAGCTTGAGGCTGTGTCCTCTTGTTCTGCTGCTGGGTGCCTGGGAGAAGAGACCAACCCCCACCTGGCTACAACCTCCCTGCAGGGAGTTGCAGAGAGCAATGAGGTCTCCCCTGAGCCTCCTCTTCTGCAGGCTAAGCAACCCCAGCTCCCTCAGCCTCTCCTCCCAGGGCTGTGCCCCAGAGCCCTCCCCAGCCTCATTGCCCTTCTCTGGACAGGTTCCAGCAGCTCATGTGGCTGAAAAAGGTGCAGGGACATCACCTCCTCGAAAACACCATCCTGATACCAGTGCCTGCACCTCCCCCCTCCAGCTCTGGCCCTGCTCAGAGCCTGGGTGGGTGCAGTCCCTGAGGAGGGAAGCTCGTGGTGCTGTTTGGTGGGGAGCCAGAGAGCCTGGGAGCAGAATCCCAGCTGGACTGACTCTGGGGTGAGCCTTGGCACAGCAGAACTCAGCAAACCCATTTGTTTGCTCAGCAGGGAGAGGCAGGTGGGTGGGGATGATCTCTATCCAGCCCCAGTTCTGCCTGCATTGCTGAGCCTGCTTTCTTCCTCCCTCACAGCTTTCCCTTCTCCACCTGCCTGGTGTTCTTCCAGCAGGGCTTGGAGCACTCTCCTGCTCAGCAGGACCCTCTTCATGTCTGCTGGCAGCCAGCTGAAGCAGGGCTGGTGGCACTGGAGCTTGTTTTGTGGCTTATTCCAGTTCTGGAGCCTCTGTTCCAGGAAGGCTCTGGAAGTGCTGGAATGTGTCCAGAGAAGGGCCACGAGGAGGAGCAGAGGGCTGGAGCTGCTCTGCTGTGAGGACAGACTGAGGGAGTTGGGGCTGTGCAGTCTGGAGAAGAGTAGGCTCCCAGGTGACCTCATTGTGGCCTTCCAGGATCTGAAGGGGGCTCCAAGAAAGCTGGGGAGGGACTTTTGAGGGTGCCAGGGAGTGATAGGACTGGGGGGGATGGAGCAAGACTAGAAATGGGGAGATTGAGATTGGATGTGAGGAAGAAGGTTGCACCATGAGCCTGGCACAGGTTGCCCAGGGAGGTGGTGGCAGCCTCCTGCCTGGAGGTGTTTGCAGCCAGGCTGGAGGTGGCTGTGAGCAACCTGCTGCAGTGTGAGGTGTCCCTGGCCATGGCAGGGGGGTTGGAGCTGGCTGAGCCTTGAGGTCCCTTCCAGCCCTGAGAGTTCTGTGATTGTCTTTCACCCACAGTGAACACAGCCTGCTCGGGAGCCTGCTCACGGGAGGGTGGACAGCCCTGTCCTGTGTGCAGCATCTCCATTGCACCTCCCTGTGTCCTTGGCAAAGCTGGGTGCCCCCCATCCACCCAGGCCAGGTGTCTGGGCATCTTCTGCCTGCCTGATCCTCCTTGTGTGCTTGGAGGGCCTGGAGCAGGAGGATTCCCTGGTGGAAGATGCAACAAAAAGGAAGTGGAAGGAGAGGGAAGCCAACTTCTCCCGAGCTTTGTGTGTGCTGGATTCTCAAGTCTGCATCTAGAGGGCAGGGTGGGTCTGTGCTCTGAGCTGGGTCTCATCCCTTGTGAGGCCAGCCTGAGGGAGCTGGGGCTCTTTAGCTTGGAGAAGAGGAGCCTGAGGTCTCCTCCTTCACGTTGATAAGGATGTGAAGAGTGAGTGTAGGGAGGATGGAGCCAGGCTCTGCTCAGGGATGTCCAGTGACAGGACAAGGAGCAATGGGTGCAGGCTGGAGCAGAGGAGCTGCCATGGGAACAGGAGGAGAAACTTTTTCCCTGTGAGGGTGCCAGAGCCCTGGAGCAGGCTGCTCAGAGAGGTTTTGGAGTCTCCTTCTCTGGAGACACTCAAACCCCACCTGGATGTGTTCCTGGGTGACCTGCCCTGGGTGATCCTGCTCTGGCAGGGAGGTTGGACTCAATGGTCTTTTGAAGTCCCTTCCAGCCTCTAACGTTCTCTGATTCTCTGTCCTCTGGTTTGTAGCCTCATTAGAGACTCATCAGTGCAGATTTCCTCTTCTGGAGGTGAAATATGCCTGTGAGAGGAGAGAGAGCTGTGATGCTGTGGTGAGAGCCTGTTCCTGTTGCCTCAGAGCCAGCTGGCAGCCCTGGGGGGATGCTGGGAGGTCCAGGTGGCTTTTTCCTAAGAAGCAGGAGCCAATCCTTGCCTGATCCTGCAGCACAAAAGCAAAGGAGGCTTTGCTGATGGCTTAAGAGGAGCAAGTCAGGTATCCAAAGGCAGCCTGCAAGGTGCCTGAGAGGTGGGTGAGGAGCTGGACCCTCTGCTTCAGGCAAGGACCAGTCCCTCTGCATCGGGTTAGCAGTGTGCAGGCTGGGGGCAAGTTGAGAAGCAGGGCTTGGGCCAGGCAGAGGTGAGCTAAAGGAGACCCCACTAAAGCACTGCAAGTTGTGCTGTTGGCTTGCAAGCTTTGCAATCTCAATTACTTACACCCAGATCCAAGACTTCTGACCTCCACCAGTCCCTCCCAGAGCAGTGCTCCCCCTCCTCAGTGATTGTGCATGGTGCTTGAGCCTGCATTTGTGAGAGCCCAGCCAGGAGAGCCGCAGCAGGAGCAGGCTGAGCCTCCTCTGTGCTCGTCACCCATCGTCTGCTGTGAGACAGGAATGAGTATGGACTGTCACCATTCAGCCTGGCTGTGGGCTGGCTGTCCTCCAGCCACAGATTTTTAGGTGGTTGGTTTTTGTGTTTTTTGGCTGGTCTCAGAGCTTTGGAGAGCTGGAGAGGATCAAATTGCTTCTCACCAGGAGCCAGCGTGCTGCTGTCATGAAGGTTCCTTGAGCAGCAATCATTATGGCTGGGGATGTAATGGGTCCAAACCTGTCCTTCTGCCAGGCTTGCCTTCCTTTCTTAAAGCTCCAGCTCCTGGGCTTGGGGGGTCTTGAGCACAGGCTCACAGGCTCACAGGATGCCAGGGGTTGGAAGGGACCCAAAGAGATCATCGAGTCCACCCCCCCTGCCAGAGCAGCACCATAGAATCCAGCTCAGGTCACACAGGAACACATCCAGATGGGGCTTGAAAGTCTCCAGAGCAGGAGACTCCACAACCTCTCTGGGCAGCCTGCTCCAGGGCTCTGTGACCCTCACAGTGAAGAAGTTCCTCCTTGTGTTGAGGTGGAAGCTCCTGTGCTGCAGCTCACATCCATTGCTCCTTGTCCTATCCCAGGGTGCAGGTGAGCAGAGCCTGTCCCCTGCCTCCTGACCCCCAGCCCTCAGATATTGATAAACATTGATTAAATCCCCTCTCAGTCTTCTCTTCCCCAGACTAACCTGTCCCAGGGTCCCTCACCAGCAGTGCTCCAGATCATCCCTGTAGCCCTCTGCTGCACCCTCTCCAGCAGCTCCCTGTCCCTCTTCAGCTGGGCAGCCCAAGGAAGCACCAAAACTTGCATGGGTTTCATGTTGCTGGGCAAAAATTGGCCTCCCCAGAGCAGATTGGTGTTATGGGTGAGTAGGTACTCATCAGTGGTGGCTCATTGCCTGTCAACAAGGTGGGAATTGCTCAACCAACTTCACACAGAGGTGATGAAACCCTTGTGAGCACTGGCGGCAGGCTTTGAGCAGGAACCAGCACCAAGTCAGCCAGGAGTTGAAGGGAGCTGCAACACAGCCTTGGCCTGCAGACAACCCAACCCATGTCTCCAAACCTGTGAGCAGTGTCTGGGAAGATGGTAGGTTTCCAAACAAGTGTGTCATCACCCTGCTCCTTAAATAAGGACACTGCAGAGAGAGAATGGGATGGAATGGGATGGAATGGAATGGAATGGAATGGAATGGAATCCAGTCCAATCTATCACCCAACACCATCTGATCAACTCAACCATGGCACCAAGAGCCTCATCCAGGCTCTTCCTAAACACCTCCAGGGATGGGGACGCCACCACCTCCCTGGGCAGCACATCCCCAGGGCCAATCTCTCTTGCTGGGAAGAACTTCTTCCTAACATCCAGCCTAAACCTCCCCTGGCACAGCTTGAGACTGTGTCCTCTTGTTCTGGTGCTGCTTGCCTGGGAGAAGAGACCAACCCCCACCTGGTTACAGCCTCCTTTCAGGGAGTTGCAGACAGCAAGAAGGTCTCCCCTGAGCCTCCTCTTCCCCAGGCTAAGCAACCCCAGCTCCCTCAGCCTCTCCTCCCAGGGCTGTGCTCCAGACCCCTCCCCAGCTGTGTTGTCCTTCTCAGGACACCTTCCAGCATCTCAACATCTTGGAGGTCTCTTCCAACCTGGTTGACTCCATGGTTGACCCTATGAAAGTTGTGCCAGGGGAGGTTTAGGTTGGACATGAGGGACTATTTCCTCCCCAAAAGGCTTTGTCAAGACCTGGAACAGGCTGCCCAGGTGGAGTGCCCTTCCCTGGAGGGCTTTAAAAGCCAGGTAGGTGTAGTGCTGAGGGATATGGTGGCAGTGCTGGGTTAATGGTTGGACTGGATGGTCTTAATGAGAGAGATTGGCCCTTGGGATGTGCTGCCCGGGGAGGTGGTGGAGTCCCCATCCCTGGAGGGGTTTAGGAAGAGCCTGGATGAGGCACTTGGTGCCATGGTTGAGTTGATCAGATGGTGCTGGGCGAGAGGTTGGACTTGGTGATCTCAGAGATCTCTTCCAACCTGCTCTATTCTATTCTATTCTATTCTATTCTATTCTATTCTATTCTATTCTATTCTATTCTATTCTATCCTATCCTATCCTATCCTATCCTACTCTACTCTACTCTACTCTACTCTACTCTACTCTACTCTACTCTACTCTACTCTACTCTACTCTACTCTATTCGATTCTTCTATCCAGCCCAAGCTATATTTCCTCTTGGACATGTTGCAGCCATGCTCATCTGAGCACACAGATGTCTCAGCCTGTTCTCCAGACATGTTCTGGGTCATGTCCTGGCCCTTGGCAAGCTCTGAGGACGTGCAGACAGCCAGAAGATTGTGATCAGGTCGCTGCAGTAATGCTATCCCAGGGCAGGCTGGGTGGGAATGCCAGAGGGATCACCTCTCAGGCATGGCAGCTGCTGAAGACCTGGGCACAGACCTGCACTGGGCAGGGGTGGGGGATTTCCACAGGGCCTGCCAGCTCAGCCTGGGGCTGGGGAGAAAGAGCCATGGCATGGTAGGGGCCAACCATTCTCTACCTGTACCGAGGCTGCTGCTAAGCCACGGCCCTCAGCACCACAGCTCTGCCTCTCTTCAGCACCTCCAGGGATGGGAAAAGGGAACAGACACCAATCAGAGCTGCCAGCTCCTCACACCTCTGGATTGCCTCCCGGGTCCTGCATCTCTCAGAGCAGAACCAAGCTGGGGATGGATCTGGGGACTCCAAACCCCAGTCAGAGGTGCTCTGCCTGCTCAGGCTGAGACTGAATCACAGAATTAGTTTGGTTGCAAAAGCCCTTTAAGATCACCCAGGACAACCATTCTCCGCCCCTGCCAAGGCTGCTGCTGAGCCATGGCCCTCAGCACCACAGCTCTGCCTCTCTTCAGCACCTCCAGGCACGGGGGTTCCACCACCTGCCTGGGCAGCCTCTTCCAGCCTTTGAGACCCCCTGCAGTAAAGAAGTTTCTTCTCATCTCTAACCTAACCCTCCCCTGGTGCAACCTGGGGCCATTTCCTCTCATCCTGTCACTTGCTATTAGGGAGAAGAGACCAACTCCCTCCTGGCTCCAGCCTCTTCTCAGGCTGGTGCAGAGCCAGGTCTGCCTTCAGCCTCCTTTTCTGCAGGCTAAACTACCTCAGCTCCCCCAGCTGCTCCTCACCAGCCCTGTGCCCCAGACCCTTCCCCAGCCTTGCTGTCCTCCTGGGGACCTGCTCCAGCAGCCTGATGTGCTTCCTGCAGCGAGGGCCCCAAACCTGAAGCCATTCCCCAGGCTGTGGCCTCAGCAGTGCTGAGCAGAGGGAGAAAGGTTGAGGCTCTGCAGCATCCCCCAGCAGCCCTCCCCAGGTGACTGCTTTCCTCCTGCCTCTCAGCAGCAGCTGCTGCTGGCCCAGCAGAAGCCACACTCCACTTGCCCCAGTCATCTGCAAAGCTCCCTCTCCTTTCTGCCCTGCTGCCAGGCAGGGTGAAGCCTGGAGAAGGTTGATCAGGCAGCAGAGGCAGCAGCTCTCTGTGGTTCGGCTCAGGCCATGAATCCCCAGGCAGAGTCTTCACAGCCTCCTTGGCTGCTCTGTGCTTGGTGCCTCTGGGCTGGTGGCTCCATGGAGAACCTTTTCAGTGAGGAATTTTCAACTAATATCCAAAGCAAAGCTTCCCTGGCACAACTTGAGGCCATTTCCTCTTGTCCTGTCACTTATTACTGGGGAGAAGAGACCAACCCCCACCTGGCTCCAACCTCCTTTCAGGGAGCTGTAGAGAGGCAGAAGGTCTCCTCTTAGCCTCCTCTTCTCCAGCCTGAACCCCCCCCAGTTCCCTCAGCTGCTCTTCTTCCTTCATTTCCCAGGTCTGAAGGGAATTCCCTGGGTGTGGGGAACTTCTCCACTGCTGACTGGTTCCTCCACCAAGAGCTGAGTTGCTCTCTGGAGGGCTGGTGGGCCAGTGGTGGCTGGAACCTGTGCAGGTGCCCAGGGAGCTAAGGGAAATGGTTGTAGAGATGTTGGGAACAAAGCCCAAGACTCAGTTTAAGCCTAGAGTAAAACCTGGCTCGTGGAGCTGGCACTGAGAGGAGAAGTGTGGTGGCCAAGCTGTCCCTGAGTGGGTGACTTCAGCTGCTGGCTGCTGAGGGTGGCCTCTCTTTGCCTGCAGATCTGCTTGCTTTGGTCTCTGCTGTTCCATTCCCTGAGAAGCTGGCCCCAGCTGGGCCAAGCAGACATTCCTGCTGCCAAAGTGTCTGCTTGTGCTGAAGGCCAGGTGGCAGCTGGGTGCTGGCTGCAGTGCTGCCTCCACCACGGAGTCTTCCTCAGTGGCCACAGTGAGAGATGCTCCTGAGGGCAGAAGCTGTGGAGCTCAGGGGGTGCTGGGTGAGGGTTGGAAGGCACCTCAAGGATCACCCAGTTCCAGGTTGGACTGGATGGTCGCTGAGGTCTTTTCCAACCTTACTGATTCTGTGACTCTGTGAAGGAGTTTAACCTCTGTGTTCTCTAGCTCTGCCTGGAGCTGCAGAGCACTGACTCCATTGGAGCTCACAGGACACCTCAGTGGTGCCTGGAAAACATCCATGGAATAGAATCCCAGACTGGTTTGGGTGGGAAGGGACCTTAAATGGTCATCCAGTCCAACCCTCTCTGGTCAGCAGGGACATCCCCACCCAGAGCAGGTTGCTCAGAGCCCCACACAACCTGACCTGCAATGGTTCCAGGGATGGGACATCTATCAGCTCTCTGGGCAACCTGGGCCAGGCTCTCACCACCCTCAGTGGCAAACATTTCTTCCTTCTCTCCAGCCTGAATCTCCTTCTTTTACTTTAAACCATCACCTCTTGTCCTGTCTCAACAGGCCCTGCTCTAAACCCTGTCCCCAGCTTTCTTCTCAGTCCCTTTAAGTCCTGGAAGGCCACCAAAGTCCCCTGGATCCTTCTCTTCTCCATGCTGAACAACCCTGGCTCTCTCATCCTGTCCTCACCTTCTCAGGGCCAGCTCTGGATCGCCTAAAAATCCCCAGCTCAAGGGAGGCAGAGGCTGGGCTGGGGGAGGAGGGCATGAGCTTTTGCTCTCCTGTCTCCATGGGGATCCCCTACACACACACACACACACATGCTCCATGGGCTGGAGAGTATTTCCAGCTACATTTCCACCTGCTTCTCCTTCAGCCCCACGGAGATCTGCTTCTGGATGATCCCATGGTGGGGAGAGACCTTGCTTGCCGGTGACCTTCTGCCTCTGCCCAGCCTCGGGCTGTCTGCAGCGGCCCTGCAGGAGGTTCCTGAGCCCCCCGTGGTTGTGTGGAAAGGTTGCACGCAGGAAGGTGCTGCAAGTGCTTCCCCTGGGGTAGGTGAGGTTGCAGGTGGATGGATGGCTCAGGTTGATTGTGGGGTGCACTCTCTGCCTCCTCTTCACCTCCTGAAGGACAGAGCAGCTCCCAAGCCATGGGAGGCTTATGGAACTGTGCCCTTGTCAGTGGAGAAGCCACTCTGTGTCCTCAGGGGGGACACTCCATTAGGAGCCTGGCAGATGGATGTCTGTGTGCATGGAGCCTGGGCTCCCCATGACCTTGAAGCCACATCTAATGTGGCTTCTTGTTGGGAGGAAGGGGGAGAGGAAAGCTCTCCCAAGGCAAAGCACTTCTCCAGCTCCTCCAGGGTGGCTCCACTTGCCCACCCCATGGCTAGATGTTATCCTCCCCCTCCCCACCCCTTCATCCCTGGTGGCTGCCCTCTCCTCTGGGGCTGCCTGCCTGGCCTGCCCCAGCCAAGGGAGGTGCACAGGGGACTCTTGCACATCATTGGTCTGAGAAGGTCTCCATGCCCTTAAAGAGAAGGTGGATTTTCTGCCCAGCCACCCGAGAAGCCCTTTTATACCTCCTTACTCAGCCAGCTGCCTGCAGCTCGCCAGTCCCTCCTGTCCGTCCAGCAGGACTCTGCTGTTTCTCCTCCAGACTTGGGTGAGCCATTTTGCATGCCTCTTAACGACCCAGCTTGCTTTTGGGGGGGTGAGGAGGAGGCAGAGCCACTCACTCGAGCTTTAGGGAGACAACCACCTGGTGGGAGTGACCTGCTGGGAGAAACAAGGGCGCTGGTAAAACCTTCCCCATCCTCTGCCTGCTGGAGAGGCTCTGTGCATCACAAAGTCTCCCTCTGTGCTTTCCATCGACCTTCTTCCCCTCTGGGTTCGTGCCTTTCCCTCCCTTGGTGGCTCTGCTCTCCAGCTTGAGCAGTGAGGGCAAGCAGAGCTGCTGGCTCCCTAACGCTAACCGCCCCCCCAGGGCCCTGGGCTGCGGGCTCCTTGCCTGCGGTCCCTCCTAAGTGATGCTCCCTCCTCACGCCCCTTCCTCAGCTCCTCGCAGCGCTTTCCTCCCCCCCGAGACACCCTCAGGCAAGGACCGACAGCCCAACTGGCTGCGTCCTCCGCTAGCAGAAGCGCTTCGAAGCCCTCCCCGGCGGCAGCGAGCCCCAGCCCGGCGTCGTGCCTTGGCTTCCTCGGCGCGGCCGGCAGCGCCGCGGTGCCTGCGGGCGTGGGGCAGGGATGGGAATAAAAATAGAGGCAGCGTTCCTCGGCCGCCACGGCCCCCAGCCGCAGCCCAGCCACCTGCGGTGCCTTTTGCTTCCCATCGCCCTGACCTCACTGAGTCACGGGGGCTGGCAGCAGGGAAAGGCTGAGGAGACAGCTGCAGCTCCTTCTGCAGCTCCCTGGCCATTTTTAGAAGCACTTCCCTGCCCCCCCCCTTCCTCCCCTCCTCTTCCTCCCAAAAGTAATGTGATGGGCCCGCACATTTTCCAGGATAAAGTTTCCTTGGCCCTGCGAGCCGAGTGCCTGCTGCCTCGGGCCCGGGCCCCTGTTAACGCTTCGCCTCCCGGCAGAGCCCCTCCAGGTCTGCCGACGGCTGTGCCCTGCAAAGGATGAGCTGAGCTTGGGCTGGGCCAGCTCGCCTCCATCCGTCCTTTAGGAGGTGTTGCTTGGCTGGGAAAGCCAAATCCTCTCTCCAGGGCAATCATTTACAGTGGAGCAAAGATACTTTTGCCTTCCATGGAACCACAGAATCAGCCAGGTTGGAAAAGACCTCAGAGATCATCCAGTCCAACCTGTCAGCCAAGACCTCCTGACTAATTAAGCCATGGCTCCAAGTGCCACATCAATCCCCTCTTGAACACCTCCAGGGATGGGGACTCCACCACCTCCCTGGGCAGCACATCCCAAGGGCCAATCTCTCTTGCTGGGAAGAATTTCTTCCTAACATCCAGCCTGAACCATTCCTGCAGGAACTGCTGCCACAAACCTCTCTTTCCCTGGCTCTTCACCCTCTGGGCCTGTCCAGAGCTCCCCTAGTGCTGAGCTTGTGTGGCTGTGAGTCTACAACCTGCAGCTAGTTCCCGAAACGATGCAGATGTGAAGCTGGGCAATGAGAGCAAACCTCTTCCTCTTTCATTCTATTGCACTTGTTTGTCCAGGGGAATGTTTTATAGTTTTTCCCCTTTTTGAAACCCAAGGAAGTCCCCCCCCAGCATGAGTAACTCTGCTTCTTGGCTTTCATTTGCAGGTTCCCAACCCACCTGAAAGCAAGATGTCTGAGTAAGTTCCCATTTTCCTGCCCTGAAGACCTTTTTGCTCCACCACCACCAGCTTGTGTGTGGTGCTTGTTCCCAGCGAGGGTTGCTAACTGCCTTTTCCTCTCCCCTTTCTCTCCCTTCCTTTCCTTGCCCACCTTGCTCCTCCTGAGCAGTGACGAGGTAAGTGTGTCTCACCGGGGCTTGCTTATCCAGGATGCTCCTGGCAGCCACCCTGGCTTCATCAGTCCTCTCGGCAAAGGGCGTCTGGAGGAGGGGCAGGGAGGATGGTTCGCGGCAAGGCTTTGCTGCTGACACCTCCTGGTAAAGATGGGAAGCAGAGGAAAAAAGTCCCTTCGGAAGGTCTTTCTGCCTCCCGGCTTGGAAGGAGATGTTTGATTTTCCTGTCCCGCTTCCCCAGCCAGCCACGAGATGGTGCTGGGAAGGCAGCGGTCCAGAGCAGCTCCTCTTCCATCATAGGATCATAGAATGGTCAGGGTTGGAAGGGACCTCAAGGCTCAGCCAGTTCCACCCCCCCTGCCATGGCCAGGGACACCTCACACCACAGCAGGCTGCTCACAGCCACATCCAGCCTGGCTGCAAACACCTCCAGGCAGGAGGCTGCCACCACCTCCCTGGGCAACCTGTGCCAGGCTCTCATGTGGAACAAATTCTTCCTCACAGCCAATCTCAATCTCCCCATTTCTAGTCTTGCTCCATCTCCCCCCCAGTCCTATCCCTCCCTGACACCCTCAAAAGTCCCTCCCCAGCTTTCTTGGAGCCCCCTTCAGATCCTGTAAGGCCACAATGAGGTCACCCACCTACCAACCAGCATCACCTCGTCCTTCCCTACACCTGGCCCCTCATTTTCTGCCCTCTGAGCACCCCCAAATCACTCCTCAAAGGCAATCCAGGGAGAATCTGGATCCAGGGGAGCATGAGCAGGGTGGAGGTTGCACCCCTAGCCGGTTGCACCCCTAGCCGGTTGCACCCCTAGCAAGCTGTCCCTGCAGCAGGGCTGGGCTCAGTGCCTGGGGGGGATTGGCTGAGGAAATGCAAGGGGAAGGTGTGGGAGGGTTGTGTGTGGCTCTGTCACTCCATCTCCTCTTAGCAAGCTGCTTCATCCCTGCTTGGCATCTCCCCATATGTCCAAAACGCTTTGAGCTCCAGCTTGTCCTCACTGAGAGAAAAGAGGATTCCAGGGACATGTGGAAACTCCACAAGCAGGTGCTGATGTGCCTCTGTGCCCCATCCAGCAGTGCCCCCAGGAGAGGCTGGCAGGGCACTCTGCTGAGGCACCGGTGCTCAGACGGAGGAAGAGCCCTGGGCTGGCGGCGCCCAAGGGATCTGCCGGGTGGTGGAGGAAGAGCCCTGGGCTGACGGCGCCCAAGGGATCTGCCGGGTGGGTGGAGGAAGAGCCCTGGGCTGGCGGCGCCCAAGGGATCTGCCGGGTGGTGGAGGAAGAGCCCTGGGCTGGCGGCGCCCAAGGGATCTGCCGGGTGGTGGCCCCACGCCTGGCTGCACAGGAGCAAATCCTGCTGTTAATGCTGCTCTGCACCCCTGACTGGTCGCCTGTGCTCTGCAGAGCCCTCCAGCCCTGTCAGAAGGTCCTTAGCACCATTTGCATAAGCAAAGCACGTCCATTTTGCTGCATTCTGCTCTGCAGATCCTTATCCACTCCTCCTCTGTGCAGCACAGACTCACACCCAAAAGCTGCTTTCTGCTCCCCTCCACGGCCTGTCAGAGGCCAGGTGTGCTTCCCCAGCTCCAGCCACGCTCAGCCTGGCTTAGCCTTCTGGGTGTGAGGCCAAGGAAGCAGCAGCAATGCAGCAGCACCTCGGAGCTGTGGCTTCTTCAACCGGCAGGAGACTTGCCACTGCTGCTCCAGCTCCTCATGGGGACAGAGCAGCAGGTTTGGCCCTCCCAGATTATTGCTCACCTGCCTTGCATCTTGCAAGAGGTGGCTTTCCACCTCTCCTGGCCAGAGCAGCTCTCCAGCTGTGAGGAGCCTCCTTCAGACCTCTGCTGGGTCTTTCCAGCGCCAAGAAACGCACAGCCTGTGTGCTTCCACCTTCCTGGCTGCCCATCTCACTGGGTGTGCTACAGACCACCCCAAAATCCTCCTGACAGCTCCCCAGGGACATGGGGCCATTAGCTTGAGTGCAAAGCAGAACAAATGTCTGAGGGAAGAGGCAAGCAGGGAAGAGGCTAGAAGTGCCAAGAGCCACTTTGGAAGTTGTGTTTTATGTGCATGCCTTCAAGCTGGCCTTGATGGATCTTGAAGACCCCTTCCAACCAAAACAATTCTATGATTCCAAGTCCATCACACCGATTGTCTCCTGCTGAGGCACTTGGTAGGTTTGAGCTGCTGGGTGCAGCTAGGGAGCTTTGAGTGCCCCTGCTCTGGGGACCCACAGCGTGTCAAGCCATCCGTCCTGGCTGGAGGCAGCTCCCTGGCAGGGCTGCAGGGCCTTGCTGGGCTGGGGAAGGGGAAGGGCAAGGCAAGGGGAAGGGGCACCCAGTGAGCTGCTTCTCACCCTGCTTTTCTCTGGTTCCTCCCCCCTGCAGAAAAAGAGGAGGGCAGCCACTGCCCGCCGGCAGCACCTGAAGGTAAGTGGCACTGCTGGGGCTGGGGCAGCTACATCCAGAGCTGCCCTGCTCTTGGCACTCTCCCTCCTGGAAGAGGCCACACTGTGGAAGCCCTCCATCCCACACTCCTGACTGGCTGCCCACCAGTATCCTTGCTTGGAGGTGCTGGTATTGATGGGGAGGTCCCCGAGTTGCCTCTCTGTCAGGGCTCTCCCTCCCTTGCTGATCCTCTCACCTTCCTCCCTTGCCTCCACCCCGTGCTGACCATTGTCCTGCTGCCTTCCAGAGTGCTATGCTCCAGCTTGCTGCCACTGAAATAGAAAAAGAAGCAGCTGCCAAAGAAGTGGAAAAGCAAAACTACCTGGCAGAGCATTGTCCTCCTCTCTCGCTCCCAGGATCCATGCAGGAACTTCAGGTAAAGGCTTCTGGAACCCTTGCACAGAAAGGGTTTGGTTCCATCAGTCAGCCCAGAGGATCTAGATTGGCTTTCCCCACCTTGACCACCTTCTCACCTGGAGCTGGCTGGATGTGGAACTGGGTGGAGAGGCAGCTGGGGTCACTGCAAAAAGTAAGGGAAGAAGAAGGGCTCTGGCTGGCAGGGAGGCTTCATTTCAGGCAGGGTCTTGAGGCAGCCCTTGCATGAGGCCAACAGCAGGGAGACCAAGAGCTGGCCTGCTCCCACCCTTTGCCACCTGGTGCTCACCCTGTCCAATCATCTGGACTGAGGTCTGCCAGAGCAGTTAGGAGGGAGGAATCACACCTGCGGGTCCTAGCAGCCACCATCCCTCTTTGCTCCCCTCCCAGGAGCTGTGCAAGAAGCTCATGCCAAGATAGAGTCAGTGGATGAGGAGAGGTATGACACAGAGGTGAAGCTGCAGAAGACAACCAAGGAGGTGAGTTTCCTTTAGAGGAGTCTCCAGCCTGCTGTGGTGGGCTGAAATTACCCCACTGCACCCCACCCCCAACTAATGGAGAGAATTACCCCCCCCAGAATAAAGTTACCAGCCCAGCTCAGTTTGGGAGGGAAGCAAATGAAACTGCAAGCCAGAAATATGAAATGCAGTGAATGGGTACAGAACATACAAGAGATGCACAACAGAGAGATCTTTACAATTTATAAGCAGCACAGAAACTCCTCAGAACCCCCTGGATGGACCCAGGGGGGTTGTTCACCTCCTCCCCAACCCCCTCCCCCCTTTCTGTTACCTCACAGAGTCGTCAAAACAGAGCTCCCCCTGGCAAGGCCATCTGGTATTGATGGGGAGCTCCCTGAGCTGCCTCTCTATCAGGGCTCTCCCTCCCCTGCTGGCCATCTCACCCTCCTCCCCTGCTGGCCATCTCACCCTCCTCCCTGCTGGCCATCTCACCCTCCTCCCCTGCTGACCATCTCACCCTCCTCCCCTGCTGACCATCTCATCCTTGTCCCTTGCTTCCACCACATGCTGACCATTGTCCTGCTGCCTTCCAGCGTGCTATGCTCCAGCTTAGAGTTGGGAGTCGTTGGGAGTCGTTGGGAGTCGTTGGGAGTCGTTGGGAGTCGTTGGGAGTCGTTGGGAGTCGTTGGGAGTCGTTGGGAGTCGTTGGGAGTCGTTGGGAGTCGTTGGGAGTCGGGAGCAGAAGCAAAAGGAAAAGAGAGCAAAGTGGCCTCTGCTCTCTGTTCCCTTTAGCAATCCAATGAATTCTATAGACTGTGAGGTGTCCCTGGCCATGTCAGGGGGGTTGGAACTGGGTGATCCTTGAGGTGCCTTCCAACCCTCACAATCCTTTTCCTTTCACACCCCAAGGTCATTTATTTCACTTCTTCGTGGTCAGGGACGAGGCTAAAGCTCCCCCTTCGAACTTCAACCCCTTCCCCACGCTGCTTGGGTCCACCTCACAGAACTCAGGCCCCTCTCTTTCTCCCCCCCTCCCCTGGTTTTTATCCCCCTGCAGCTGGAAGACTTGAGCCAGAAGCGTTTGACCTGAGGGGCAAGTTCAAGAGGCCACCTCTGCGCAGGTGCGCATGTCTGCCGACGCCATGCTGCGAGCCCTGCTGGGCTCCAAGCACAAGGTCTGCATGGACCTCCGAGCCAACCTGAAGCAAGTCAAGAAGGAGGACACTGAGAAGGTACTCCTGCCCTCCCCTCTCTGCCCAGACACAAGCTGGCCCCCCTAGTTTTGGAATGGGATAGGATAGGATAGGATAGAGTAGAGTAGAGTAGAGTAGAGTAGAGTAGAGTAGAGTAGAGTAGAGTAGAATAGAATAGAATAGAATAGAATAGAATAGAATAGAATAGAATAGAAGTAGAATAGAGAAGAATAGAATAGAGTAGAATAGAGTAGAATTAACCAGGTTGGAAAAGACCTTTGAGATCATCCAGTCCAACCTATCACCCAGCACCATCTCATCAACTACACCATGGCACCAAGCACCCCATCCAGTCTCTTCCTAAACACCTCCAGGGATGGGGACTCCACCACCTCCCTGGGCAGCACATGCCAATGGCCAATCTCTCTTTCTGTGAAGAACTTTCTCCTCACCTCCAGCCTAAACTTCCCCTGGCACAGCTTGAGACTGTGTCCTCTTGTTCTGGTGCTGCTTGCCAGAGAGAAGAGACCAACCCCACCTGGCTGCAACCTCCCTTCAGGGAGTTGGAGAGAGCAAGAAGGTCTCCCCTGAGCCTCCTCTTCTGCAGGCTAAGCAACCCCAGCTCCCTCAGCCTCTCCTCCCAGGGCTGTGCTCCAGACCCCTCCCCAGCCTCATTGCCCTTCTCTGGACACAACTCAACATCTTCCCTAAACTGAGGGCCCAGAACTGGACACAGGACTCGAGGTGTGGCGCTGACCACGCTGAGCCTCCCTGTGCCGTAGACCTTTCCCACTCCCTTCTCGCTGCTCAGTGTTTCCCCCTCTGCTACCCCTGATTTGGGTGCAGCCCTAGAGGGTGGATGGTGTGGGTGGGATTAGGGTCATCTAGATGACACAGGGTGGGTGGACAGGTGAAGAAGGGAGGGTTCTCACCCCATGGGGCACCGCTCTCATCCCCCTCCCCCCCTCCCGCCTCCAGGAGAAGGACCTCCGCGATGTGGGTGACTGGAGGAAGAACATCGAGGAGAAGTCTGGCATGGAGGGCAGGAAGAAGATGTTTGAGGCTGGCGAGTCCTAAGCTCCTGCCTCTCCACACCCATCCTCTGCCCCCCTCTGGGCTGGGGGGCCCCTTCTGGGCGCCGTTTCTCCCTGGTTTTGTGCAGAGCTGCGAGGCAGCAGCGGTGTAAATAAAGCTTTGGCAGGAGAGGAGGACGGTGCCTGCCTGCGGGGCTGGACCTCAGCCTGGGCCGGGGGGGGCCAGGAAGGGCTTCCCCCACCGTGGGGGTCCTGGTGGGGACATGGAGGCTTTGGTGGGATCTGTGCTGCAGGGATGGGGGAAGCCTCTCTGGTGCTGATCCCCCTCCAAAGCTGGGGATGCTCATCCCTCTAGTAGTGAGGAGGAAACAGTGAGGCCATGGCCACCATATTCCTCTGGCATCCTGTCCTAGGCTGTGCCACTGGCTGCTGGCCATGTCTCTCTCCAGTGATGAAGAGACCAAGCCCCAGAAAGTCTTGCAGAACCTCCCCCCGTGGTGGTAACAGCAGGAAGCCCTGGGGAAGGAGCAGAGCTGGGGAGGGAGACTGCAGGGCTGAAGCAGAGCCTTTGGCTCCGCTGGGCTTGCAGAGGTCAGGACGACCTTGGCAGCTCCCACAGCAGCACCTTGGTACTGGTGCAGGATGCTGGGATCTAGAGGTGCTGGCTGTGCCCAGAGCAGTGTGGGCAGCTTGGGGACTGGTGGCTTTCCCCTCTCCCTGCCGTGCTGGGGATGCCTGTGCCCCTTCCTTTCCTCTTGGGTGACTCCAGTGCCTCCCAATTTCAAGCTGCCAACGGAGGCAAAACCTTAAAATAGCCCCAACGGTTTCAGGAACCCCCAAACCCCACATCTGCCTCCCTCTGCTCCTCTCCCATCCCCCCCCAAACCCTCAGCCCCTGAAGTTTCCGGCACAGCTCACTTCTGCTGCGCACAGGAAAAGCGAAAGCCAGCAGCACCCTCACTCCGGAGCTGCCTGCGGGGCCACCACGCAGCCTGGGGAGAAGATGTCAGACTCAGAGGGGTGCCAGGAGGGTGCAGAAGCTGTGACCCGAGTGGAAGACCCTGGGGAGAGTGAGAGGTGAGGCCTGGAGACTCCATACTCCAATGCCACAGCTGCCTCCCAGCCCTGAGAAGGTGGGAGGCTGGGGAAAAGGGAGGGTGATGGTGGGAGAGGAGGATGTGCGGTCACAAAGATTGCCTGCCCTAGGTGTGATCCTGCTTTAGCACTGGGGATGGACTCAAGCATCCCCAGAGTCCCTTCCAACCCTTCCAATCCCTCCCTACCATTCTAGGAGTCTGTGATCCGTGAGGCTGGCATGGGTCAGATGCTCCTGCAGGGGTTTGACACCGTGCTCCAGCCAGGGAGAGACTTAGACACACTAAAGGTCTCATCAGAAGTGGCTGGGGGGGGGGATGGAACGAAGCTAGAAGTGGGGAGATTCAGCTTGGCTGTGAGGAAGAAGTTGTTCCCCAGGAGGGTGGTGAGAGCCTGGCACAGGCTGCCCAGGGAGGTGGTGGCAGCCTCCTGCCTGGAGGTGTTTGCAGCCAGGCTGGAGGTGGCTGTGAGCAACCTGCTGCAGTGTGAGGTGTCCCTGCCCATGGCAGGGGGTTGGGACTGGCTGAGCCTTGAGGTCCCTTCCAGCCCTGACAGTTCTGTGATGAAAGCCCTTGGGAGGGGGTTGATCAAGCGGAGAGCCACAGCTCCAGCAAGGGCTCTGGCAAGCTGAGCAGCTGAAGTCCTCTAGATCGGTGAGGGGAGAGCAGCTGCGTCCTCTCCCTGCAGTGACCACTGGGCACATCTCATTTCCTGCGGGGCTCCCCCATGCCCCCAGCTGGAGTAACCTTGCAGCGTCTCAGCCTGCCTGCTGGGAGGTTCGGGGACGGCTCTGCTCTGCTTTGCGGCTTTGCCGTCAGCAGACATGGTACAATCGGGGGTCTGATCGCTCCCGTGCAGTTCCCCAGGGTGGGTTAAAAGAAGAGAGATCAGCAAGCAGAGACCACACCTGCCTGTGGTGGGGGCAGAGAGGGAGAGAAGCTTGGCTGAGGTCTACAACCCAGAAGCGGACTGAGCATCCAGGGAGCTTGGGAGGTTGCCTGATTTCAATCCTAGGGAGCGTGGAGGGTTGTCTGATATTCCTCCTCCAGCTTCAAAGCTTGCATTAGCATTTCTCTCCCAGGCTTCTAACAGGCAGCACAGTTCACGTTGATAGGACCCCCTGGCTTTGATGACAGCAAGAGGAGCAAGGTGTGACATCTCCTGTCACTAGTGCTTGCAGAAAGTGCTTGGGCTGACACTTGACAGCAATTAGCCCTGGCTGAAGGCTTCACTAGGGAGCTTCAAAAGGTGCTGCGAGGCTCCTGCACCACTGCTGAAACAAAGGGAAGCCTGGGCTGCTGGGGCAGTAGCAGAGGTCCTCAGCATGATGTTTCCAGCACCACCCAGCCTGGCTCAGCTCACCTTGCAGGTTCTGGAGCTGGCCCAAGGCAGTGGAACCTTCCTGTTCCCCCTTGCTGTGGTGCAGTTATGTGCCAGGGCCAGGGGGGGACTGCTGGTGGGGCTGAGGTAGCTTGTTCCCTGTGTTGCCTCCTGCTGGACTCCCCCTGGCTGGAGGGGTCTGTTTTGCAGGACTCCAGCTCTTAGACCCGTTAGACACCTGCAGGTGTGAGTACTGAGGGCAGGGTGGCTGGCACACCCCACCATAGAATCCCAGCGTGCTGGGGGGTGGAAGGGAGCTCTGAGATCGCCCAGCCCAACCCCTCTGCCAGGGCAGGGGCACCCACAGCAGCTTGCCCAGGATCACAGTGCCCAGCTGGGTTTGGAAGCTCTCCAGAGAAGGAGCCTCCACAGCCTCTCAGGGCAGCCTGCTCCAGGGCTCCAGCAGCCTCACACCAAAGAAGTTTCTCCTCCTGTTCAGATGGAGCCTCCTGTGTTCCAGTTTGTGGCCCTTGCCCCTTGTCCTGTCCCTGGGCACCACTGCCAAGGGTCTGGCTTTTACTGGCACTGCTTAAGACCTGGGCTCTGGTGGTTTCCTCTCCTGAAATGGAGGCAGGAAGTGTTTACTTCTTCTTGTGGGGTGACTTCTTCTCACCCCGTGGCTAGCTCAGCTCTCTGATATCCTCCCCCTGAGGACAAAGCTCTTTTCACGCTGCCCTGGGTATGAGTGGTGCCAGGACAGTGCTCCTGAGTGAGCTGGAGGTGTGAGCAGGGAGTCTTGTGGTGGAGCTGCCAGGAAAAGGAACCCCCAAACTCTGTGTAAATGCACCCTGAGGAGATATGGGAAGAAGAGGGGGCTGCAAGCAAGCTGGGGAGGCACTTGGGAGGGTGCCAGGGAGGGATAGGACTGGGGGGGATGGAGCAAAGCTAGAAATGGGGAGATTGAGATTGGCTGTGAGGAAGAAGTTCTTCCCCAGGAGGGTGGTGAGAGCCTGGCCCAGGCTGCCCAGGGAGGTGGTGGAAGCCTCCTGCCTGGAGGTGTTTGCAGCCAGGCTGGAGGTGGCTGTGAGCAACCTGCTGCAGTGTGAGGTGTCCCTGGCCATGGCAGGGGGGTTGGGACTGGCTGCTCCTTGAGGTCCCTTCCAGCCCTGACCATTCTATGATCCTCTTCTCCCTGGGCTCTTAGACAAGGGATTGGCTTCTCCTAAGCTTCCCCCACCTCCTTCCTTCTGGAACTTCCCACCCTGGAAGCTGCAGGGAGCCCTTGGCAAGCCCATGTATGGTCACCTCCTGGGGAAGAGGCTCTGGTGTCCCAGCAAGCCCCAAGCCTTTTCTTCGCCACGTCTGTCCCCAGCTGTCTTGAATTCCCCAGATCCTTAGGGGAGTCTCCAGGGCCCTGGTCAGGATGAGTGCTGTTGCTAAGTATACCCCAGGGTGGAAGGAGGTTGCCTGGGAAAACTGATACAGGGAGAATCTTTGCACCCCTCAAGGCACCAGATTCCTTGGGGTGGGGGAGGGATGGAAGCTCCCTGCTCCCTGCTCCCTGCTCAGGAGTAACTGGCCACAGTTGGACCCAGCTGGGCTCACTGAAGTGGAAAAAGAGCAGGGAAAGGAGCAGGGGAGGCCAGATGGATGGTTTAATGAAGCTGGGCAACACTTGAGCCTTTCCAAGTTGGCCATAGGTGCTCTGGCAGGGACCCCAAGGCCCAGCTCTAATTATAGGCAGGTGTCAGGTGCCTTCACTGCCCCTTTCTCCTTGGAGGAAGAAAACAAAACCACCAAAACAGCCTGGCCTTGCCTCTGAGCCTATTTTGGGACCTAAAGCCATGGGGCTGGTGGGTGGTGTGTTAGAGCAGAGGATTGCCCAGCAGCTTTCATTGGGACTTCACTGGGTTGGTGACCACAAAAGGCTCTCTGCTGGCTGCTCTGAATGCTCTTGGGTGAAAGCCTGGCTCTGAAGCTCGTGGGAATCTCTTGCACCCTGGAATTTGGGGAGACCTGGCTGTGGGGGAGGCTGGGCTGGCTGTCCCTGTTGGGACCATCCTGGGGGCTGCTAGGAGAAGGATTTTGGGGGAGCAGCCTTGCTGGGCTGGGGCCACAAAGCATGTCTGCTGGCTGAGGAGGCCTGGAGCTCCTCCTCTGGAGGAAGCAGGGCAGAGGGTCAGCCTGCACCCCTTGCACACCCACCAGCCCTGCGGGGGGAGGCCTCCCTTAGCTGCACCCCACGAGGGGGCGAGCTCTGCCCGGCCTGGGCTGTGCAAGAGCAGCGGCAAACCGCCGCGGCGAGCGAAGGGAGGCGCCCGGGCAGAGCCTTGCGGCCGTCGCGGGGCTCCACGGCTCGCATGGAGCAAGGCAGCACCCCCCGGGGGGGGAAGGGTCCTCAAGGGAGAGCTGCTGCCAGGGGAGACCGCAGTGGGATCCTGCCCCTGGGACAGCTCAGGGGCTGTTTGCAGCCACGGATTAAGCTGTGTGGGGCTTGCCCAGGGTTGCCGCAGCTGAAACAGGACAACTGCTGCTCCCAGTTGGTGGCTGCTGGGCTCCTCGGAGCAGAATCCCTCTCTGCCTGGCAGTGCAGACCTGCTGTGGTCCTCAAGAGCTGGGTGATTTCATGGGGAAGTGTTTAAGGCCAGGCTGGATGAGGCTTTGAGCAACCAGAGCTAGCAGAAGGTGTCCCTGCCTGTGGCATTGGAACTCGATGATCACTAAGGTCTCTTCCAACTCAAACCATTCTATGCTCCTATGGCACTGGACCATGTGGCATCTGCCAGGCTTTGCCAGGTGTCTTAAGTCACCCAAGGCAGCCTCAGTGCCACTTGTCTCTTGTGTTCGGGTAGCTGAATTGCTTCCCAAGTCACCTGGGGAGCACAGAACCACTGCTGAGGTAGGAGCCAAACCCTCCTGAGGCTTGGCCAGGTACCTGAGAGTGCTCAGCCTGGCTGGGTGCTGCCAGGAGGCTCAGCCAGGAATGGGTTAAGAAGCCCCTCTTGGAGCCTGGGTGTGTTTTCCCTGCCAGTCTATCCATCCTAACACACACCAGATGTGGGAGGCAGCCACTGCAGCGCCTTAATCCCAGGTTTCAGCACTCAGAGTCGTCTTTGTCATGGGCAGCTCTGCAGCAGCAGCTTGCTGGGGGCTCCACCACTGCTTGTGCAATGCCTGAGCAGGGAGGCTGGCAGCTCCCATCCTCTGCAGGAGAACTTGCAGCCAGGCAGGATGAAATATCTCCTGTTGTTTAATGCTGGTTTAAATGAGGCCCTCCTGGGACTGTCAGCAGAGCTGCTGCTGGTAGCTCCATCTTGAGTTATATGGGGTGAGAACACAGGAGCTGCTTGGGGTCCCCTCAGGGGAGTGGTGGTGCTTCATACCAGCCTGATGTGTCTGGGAATTGTGCAGGGAACACATGGACAGAGAGAAAAAGGCATGAGCAAAGCCAGCTGGGCTCATTAGGGAATGGACATGGCAGTCAGAGGCTTCTGTTGTTAGCCTGATGGGTGACTTGCACCTGGTGGTCTGAAAAGTGGGAGTCCCTGGTCTGAGATGGGCAAAACTTGGCTTACTTGGATCTCATTTTGCTTGGCCTGCTCTTGCTGCTGCACAGATGTGAATTGTCCAAATGCTTTTGCTGGTGCACATCTGGGAGCTGCCAGCCCAGAGCCGGCCCTGTCCTGGGCTGATCCCCAGCAGTGTGGGCAGCAGGGGCAGGGAGGGGATTCTGCCCCTCTGCTGGGCTCTGCTGATACCCCCCCTGCAGTGCTGGGAGCAGCTCTGGAGTCCTCAGCACAGGCAGGGACCTGTAGGAGTGTGGCCAGTGGAGACCACAGCAATGATGGAAGGCTACGAGGCCAGGCTGAGGGAGTTGGAGTTGTTCAGACTGGGGACAAGAAGGCTCCAGGGAGACCTTCTGGTGGCCTCTCAGTGCTTAAAGGAGCTGATCAGAAAGCTGGGCACAGACTTTTGAGCAGGGCTGTTGTGACAGGCCAAGGGGGGATGGTTTGAACTAAAAGAGGCAGATTCAGACTGGAGAGATGGAAGAGATGTTTGCCACTGAGGGTGGTGAGAGCCTGGTCCGGGTTGCCCAGAGAGGTGGGAGAGGTCCCATCCCTGGAACCACTGCAGGTCAGGCTGGTTGGGGCTGTGAGCAACCTGCTCTAGCTGGGGCTGCCCCTGCTGACCAGAGAGGGGTTGGACTGGATGGCTTCCAAAGGTGCCTTCCATCCCAAGCCAGTCTGGGGTTCCCCCCTCTGTGCTGTCCCTCTGCCTGCCCCGCAGCTGGGCCGGTCTGCATCAGCAGAGCTCTTCTGCTCTTTTACTTAGATGCTCACGTGGAGGAGAGATCCTTTGCTAGGGATGACCTCTGCAGCAGCCTCTCTCCCGGCTCCAGGCACCTGCTGGTGCCAGGATGTGCAGTGCCCTTTGATCAGGCCCTTGGCGGGCGGCTTGGCAGGCGGCTCTCCGGTGCGCTGGTGCCTGCCTGCGCTGCTCGGCTGCAGCAGCACTCTCCCTCCCGGTGAGAGCTTGCTCGGGGCCGTTAGCATCGACCACCCCTCAACTACTGACAGATCCCAGACAGCAACAACTGCCAGCTCTTCGGGAGGGCCGAAGTTCCCTCCCCAGTGAAAGTGATGGCGGTAATCACTGCCTCTTAAACGAAGTGCCTCCTCGCCGTTGTCTGAGCTGACTGCAGCCTGGCTGCGCGGAGCTGCCGTCAAGGACAGGCTCTTGTGACACACGGGCTGTGCAGCCCAGCTCTGCTGGGGCTTCTCCTTCCTGGGGGTGGCATTTGTCCTTCTGCTGCTGCTTCTCTGCTCCAGTTGCCTTCTTCCTGCACACAGCTTCTGCAGAAAGGCTCAGCTGCACCTTATGGAGGGCTGATAGAATCAGAGAACTGTCAGGGTCGGAAGGGACCTCAAGGCTCAGCCAGTTCCAAGCCCCCTGCCATGGGCAGGGACACCTCACACTGCAGCAGGCTGCTCACAGCCACATCCAGCCTGGCCTTCAAAACCTCCAGGCATGAGGCTTCCACCACCTCCCTGGGCAGCCTGTGCCAGGCTCTCACCACCCTCCTGGGGAACAACTTCTTCCTCACATCCAATCTCAATCTCCCCATTTCTAGTTTTGCTCCATCCCCCCCAGTCCTATCACACCCTGACACCCTCCCAAGTGCCTCCCCAGCTTTCTTGGAGCCCCTTTCAGCTACTGGAAGGCCACAATAAAGGGGCCTTCCCTTTGGAGCATCAGTGACTGTCCTCCCCCTTGATGGAGGCACGTGGTGGTCTTCAGGCTTTTTGGACACAGGATGCTGCTTTTGCCTGTAACAGCTCCCACCTCTGGTAAGGGAGACCTGGAGAAGAGGAGGCTCAGGGGAGACCTTCTTGCTCTCTACAACTACCTGAAGGGAGAAAGTTCTTCCCAGCAAGAGAGATTGGCCATTGGAATGTGCTGCCCAGGGAGGTGGTGGAGTCCCCATCCCTGGAGGTGCTAAGAGAGCCTGGGTGAGGCACTTGGTGCCATGGTTGAGTTGGTCAGATGGTGTTGGGTGATAGGTTAGACCTGATGATCTCAAAGGTCTTTTCCAACCTGGTTAGGTCTGTGATTCAGTGACATTGGCAAGCTGATCAGATGCCTTTCCCCAGGACAGGGTCCAGCTTGGCAGAGGATGCTTGGAGGGGGTTCCCTGCCCATCAGTCTACCCCAAGCCCAGCTGCAGCAAGCAGCCCAGCAGTGTGAGGCAGGGATTAGTGGCTGCTAAACCTGCTTGTGCTGCACAGTGTGGTGCTGCATCAGAGCCCCCCAGCCAGCCACAGATGAGCTAATAAGTTTATATTGGGCAGCAGCTTTATTTCACTTCTTGAAAGCTGTGCTGGTCAGCTGAGCATGGCTGGGACACAGGGCTGGCCTCGCACAGCAGTTCCCTCCTGCAAGCCTAGCAACCAAACGTGTCACAGAGTCAACCAGGCTGGAAAAGCCCTCACAGATCATCAAGTCCAACCTGGTACCTAACACCCAACACCTCCTGACAATGAACCATGGCTCCAAGTGCCACATCCAAGCCTTTTTGGAGCACCTCCAGGGATGGGGGCTCCACCACCTCCCTGGGCAGCACATCCCAAGGGCAAATCTCTCTTGCTGGGAAGAACTTTCTCCTCACCTCCAGCCTAAACCTCCCCTGGCACAGCTTGAGACTGTGTCCTCTTGTTCTGCCACTGGTTGCCTGGGAGAAGAGACCAACCCCCACCTGGCTACAACCTCCCTTCAGGGAGTTGTAGGAGCAAGAAGGCCTCCCCTGAGCCTCCTCTTCCCCAGGCTTAACAACCCCAGCTCCCTCAGCCTCTCCTTGGCTGGCTTTGGGTGATGCTTAAGCACATCACACTGATGCCACTTGGTGAGAGAAGGTGGTGGGGGCCTCCCCCTCTGGGCTGTGGGGGCCTCCTCTCTAGGTTGTGCTCCTCTTATGCTACACTTGGGAGACATCTGAAGGTGTCTGCAGCTGCCCAATGTCCTTCAGCTGCCCAATGTCCTTCTAATCCACACAGCCATAGCCAAGGCCATTTGTTTGGTGTTCCAAGTTCAGACTCATGCAGCAGCTTTCCAATCTTTGATGGCCAACGATTCAGGAGGTTGCTGCAAGGCAGTGGGGTGCTCTCAGGTTCTTTTGAGACACCTACAGTGTCTGCAGGTGGGGGACACACACACACACACAACCTCTAGGGCTTGTTGACCCTGGAGGGAGCCTTTTGCCCTACTTCTTGGCCCCAGGCATCCCGAAGAGATGGAGCTGGTCTCTTCAGGGCCAATAGTTGTCCTTTTGTCCTGTAGTGACCCTCTCTCACGGGCTGGGAGTGTCTTATCTGCAGCCATTGTTTTGTCTTCCTGTCTCTTTCCCAATGGCTCTGTTGATTTAACCTACTATAGAGATACGGTGCGGGAGCCCTGCTGGCTCGACCTGCTGGCCCAGCTGCACGCCTCCAGGGCTTGGCTGAGTCACTTGGCCTTGGTCCTGGCCTGTAACACCCCGGGTGGCAGCTCAGCACATCGCTCAGGTGGTATCTCCCCCTGTTTGCACAGCACAGACCTCCTGGCCGTCCCAGCTAATGGCTAGCAGCACCTCTCTCTGCTTCCCTCCTCCCCCCTTTGGTAATCCCAGCTCTTGGACATTTCCTTTGGTCCCTTGCCCCTTGGTCCTCTCCTCATTCGTGTCACCCCTGGAGCAGAAGCATCTGAGCTTGTGCCTTGCCCTCTCAGCAGGAGATGAAGGCAGCTCTCGGCACGCTAGCTTTGCGGCTGTGCCCTTGCGGAGCACCGCAGGGAGTGGTGTGAAGGCGAGGGGCAGCATGGGGCGGAGGAAGAGGCATGCTCCTTCCAGACCCACCTTCCTTTCCCTCTCCTCTCTGCCTCTTTGGATGCCACAGGAGCAAAGTCATCCCTGATCCCAAGCCAAGTGCCTCAGACTGGGTCTGAGGTGGTGCTTGTTGACTCTTTGAACCTCACCCCCGGTGATAGATGTTCTCCATGGCGCTCCTCTGGCTGTGTGGGCCAGGCCAAAGCTCTGAGCCAAGACAGCTCCTGCCTCCAACACCCCTCTTCCCTGAACCCCATGGGCTCACACATGGGCTTGGGAGCATCTCCTCCTGACTCATGGCCAGGGCAGCAGAAGTCTTGCTGGGGAGCATCACTTGGGCTGGCCTCTCCCCCTGCAGCCAGAGCTGACTGCATGGGAGCAGCGTCCTGCCCTAGTGACAGCTCACTGCTGGAGCTTGGAGCTGCTGTGGTGTGAAGGAGACAATGTGCCACTTCTGGCTGTGAGACACCCTGCTTCCCTGGGATTATCTCTGCTTTGGCCTCTGGATTTGGCTGCCAAGAAGGGAATGCAGGCAGGGGAAGCTGGGCTGAGCTAGCTGGGAATGAGGGATGGAGGAAAGGCAGGCAAGCCCTGTCTGTGTAAAGCACACCCTCCACGCAGCTGATGGAGCAACTGGTGTGCCCCTGCCACTGAGCTGGGCCTTCCAGTAGGCTGGGATG
Organism: Colaptes auratus; assembly: GCA_015227895.2. Classification (NCBI taxonomy): domain Eukaryota; kingdom Metazoa; phylum Chordata; class Aves; order Piciformes; family Picidae; genus Colaptes; species Colaptes auratus. The sequence goes on along the minus strand of CM037647.1, from coordinate 17,022,265 downwards.
TCTGCCAGGCTGCTTTCAAAGTGGGGGTTGTGAGGGCATGGTGGAGAGAGAGAGAGGCTGTGGAGGTGGTGGGCTGTGGAGAGAGGTTTGGGGCGGTAGGGGGAAGGATCCATCACTTCAAAGGCAAACCAGAGACCCCCAGCTACTCCATCGTCCTGCTGGGGGAGGTGCAGGGTCCCCAGCTGGGAGAGAGCTGCCTGAAAGTGTTCCTCTGAGGCCACTTTCTCGAGGTGGAATCTGCCATGTGGGCATGGACCTCTGGAAACCACGCTGGCAGCTGACAGCACCTCAGAGGACTGCCCCTCCAGGCAGCTGGAGGTTGGGGCTCATGCTGACAGCACTTTGCATCCCAGGAACAGCAGAGAAATTTGTTTCTCTGGCAGCAGGATGAGAGCCTTTCTCTCTCTCTCTTTTTTTTCCCCCTCCTAGACCATGTGTCAGCCTCCAACTGATTTTGCAACCAGCCCTACATAGCAGAGTGATTGTGTAATTAACAGGAACTGGGGCAGCCCAGCGTCCCTGGGCCTCCCACCCTCCTCCTGCAGCGATGGAGACACTCACTCTGTCCCACCACCTCGCCTCCTCTGCTTGCCCCACGCCTGGGGAGCTCCCTGGGGTGTGTTTTCTGGGTGCTCCCCACGCCCCTGCTCCTCTAGGGGGTCCGTGGGGGCTGCTGCAGGGACGTTCCGGCGCGGCTTCGCCCCTGCCAAAAGCCCAACAGATGAATCGATTCTTTGTCTCTCTTCCTGCGTCTGCTGTGCTCCTGCCTGCTTCCTGCTGGGACCAGGAGGTTTGTTTCTGTGGAAGGATTCGAGCAGCTGAGGGGCTGATGCTGGCCCTGCTGGTGGTGGGTCCGTGGTGTGGCTCAGAAGGGTGCACCTGGGCCTGGTGGCGAGCGAGGGGAGCAGAGGGGACCGGGGGTGCTCCTGCCCTGCGGAGCGACGAGGTGGAGCTTCTCCTGCAGCACTCCTGGCCCCGTGGTTCATCAGGCCCAGCCTCGGGGCTCTTGGCTAGCAGGTCTGGGTGTCCCCTGGTCACTGTCCTCGTGTCAGTGCACAGCTCCTTTCCTCCTTGCAAGCTGTGATTCTTAGTCAGAGGGTCCTGCTCGGCTCTCCTCTCGCCGTGGTCCTGCAGGAGCCTGCTGCTGCCGGAGGAGGAAGGATGTTTGCTTGTCATGTCTGACCTCTTTCTCCAAGATGAAAGCCAGGGAGAAGGGCAGGAAACCTTCCCCAGAGGTCAAGTAGCACAACCACCTTGTGCAGGCAGGAGGGTTTTCCAGGCAGAGCGCAGTACTTGGGGGATGCCTCTCTGCAGGAGCCTGCTGCCTGTTGGGCCTCCTTTCCTCACTGTTTCACTGCTGGTGTCTCTGAAAGATCTTAGCACCTTAGACCAGCAGGGTCTAATGTCATGACCTCTCTCTGGTCCTGGACTTCATCAGCCAAGGCATGGTTTTTGTCAGCCTTGATCCGTGGAGGTCCCCAGCTCTGAGAAGCTTGGGGGGCAGCCGTCTGCCAAGGTGAGGTGCTCGTGCTGGCATCGTCCAGGAGATCAGCCCCAGGGTGGTGGCAAGGCTGGGGCAACCACCAGCTTTCCCCTCTGCCTGTCTGCATGGAGAATCTCACCTCTGCTCCTCACCGATGCCATCCCCCCCTCCCCACGCCCCCTCCCGGGGCAGCGGCTGCATTCCTGCCCGCCCCTCCTCAGCTGCCCGGGTCGCTTGGCATCCCTGCCTGAACCCAGAGTGCTGCTGGGATTTCACCCAGCCCCCAGCGTGCTGCTGGCCCACGGCTGCTCCCTCTGTCTCTGCCTGCCCAGGGCTCCTCTGTCTCGCATCCTTGGCTGGCAGGAGCTTGGGAAGCACTGGCAGGCTCGGGCTGATGCTCTCCAAGAAGAAAACCCTGTGGCTGCAGTGGGCAAGTGCAGTGAAGCCAACAGGAAGGTTCACTTGCTTCAACCTAATTACTCCTGCGAGTACTTGCAGGGCTGGGACAGGCTCTTTTTCAGCAGCAGAGGCTTTTTGTGGTGGCTCTCTTGCACCTTCTCACCCAGTTTAGCAAGAAATGTGGAGTCTGAGCAGCCCACAGGGTGAGGCCAGCGTCAATGTCTGTGCTGAGTGAGTTTTGCTGTTCCTCACCACTTAGGGGGAAAAAGAAAGGAGTTGGTTTGGAATGAAGACATGGAGGGAAGGCACTTCCTTCTGCTCTGGCCTTGTTGAGATTCCTGGGTGTATTTCATGGGTGACTTCCCCATTGCAGCTTACAAGGTGGCAAGAAGCACTTCTGCAGACGTGCATGGAAGGAAAGATGTAAATGAGATGAGAAGGACTGAAAGCAGAAGGAAGCTGAGGGTCTGAGCAGAGTGGCCACATCTGTAATGCAAGGTCCAATTCTGGGTTCCCCAGCCCAGCAGAGACAGGGAACTACAGGAGAAAGTCCAACAGAGATGGCCACAAAGATGCTGAGGGGCCTGGAGCAGCTCTGTGAAGAGGGAAGGCTGAGAGCCCTGCCTGGGGCTGTTGAGCCTGGAGAAGGCAGCCCCAGAGGGGGGTCTGAGCAATGCTTGGCAACAGCTGAAGGCTGGGGGCAAGAAGCTGGGGCCAGACTCTTCAGTGGTGCCCAGGGACAGGACAAGAGGCAATGGGAACAAAGTGGAAGCCAGGAGGTTTAGCTGATTAGATGGTGTTGGGTGATAGGTTGGACTTGATGATCTGGAAGGTCTTTTCCAACCTGGTTCATTCTATCCTATTCCATCTGAACAGGAGGAAAATCTTCCTTGGTGTGAGGGTGCTGGAGCCAGCTGCCCAGAGAGGCTGTAGAGTCTCCTTCTCTAGAGAGATTCCAACCCCCCCTGGCCATTGTGTGCCTGGGCAAGCTGCTGTGGGTGCCCTGCTGTAGCATGGAGGGCTGGGCTGGATGATCTCCAGAGGTCCCTTCCAGTCCCTACCAGTCTATGTGATTCTGATCCCACCTCAGAGACCACCAGAGGACTCTTTCCACATGCCACAGGTTAACGTGGCCGGGCCATGAGTACCATGATGCTCAAGGGTGAGGTAGGGCTGGGACTTGCTGGGTACAAGTCAGGCACCTGTTGGTTTGGTATGGCAGCAGAGCTGTTCCCCACATGTGGGCCAGGAGGTGCAGAGCAGGGAAGAAGACTCTCTCCATGAGGATGTAGCATCTGAACCATGGTGGCTGGGCATTGCGGTTGAGCAGGGAGCTCTGCTGTTAGTCCTCCATCCAACACTCACTCCTGTCATCTCCTGAGCTATCACTGTCTTATGGAAGCAAGCCAGAGGATTTGTTTGTTGGTTGGGTTGGGTTGGGTCGGGGTTTTGGGTTGTTTCTTGTTGGTGGTTGGTTTGTTTGTGGGTTCCCCCCCACCTCTTGCCCCATTTGATGGCTGGGGAGGCACAGGAGGCACTTGAGGAGGAGGTGAGGGGAAGGTTTGGGAGCAGAAGTAGGTTGCACATTGCTTGCCTGCCCGAGGCTGCAGCCCAGTGACTCCCCCTTAGATCCAGCTGCTCTCTCCATCCCAGGAGGAGGACATTTCCCTCCAGAGCAGCGTTTCCCAGCACAAAGCCCCTGCCACATTAATCTGGCCCCGGGTTCACCTCCAGCTGCTTGGGCACTGTCTGGAGGTGAACCCTTTGGAGAAGTCCTCTGCTGTGAATGGACCAAGAGTGATTTATAACCCTCAGAGCACAAGTTGCCAGCCTCGATTTGTGCTCCTGAGTTGCTTTGTGTGATCAGGAAATCAGTGGAAAAGGTGGGAAAAAAAAACCAAGGCGGGGGGGGGGGGGGGACACGACGCGACGCGGAAAGGAGAGGGGAGGGAAATGAGATGGAGGGGAGGGGGGGAGGGATCGACTAAGGGAAGGAGGAGGGGGCTGGAGATGATGAAGGAGGGAGAGAGGAGTTAAAGCAGAGGAGGGTGAGGGAACACCACCCCCCCTCGCTGGGAGTGGGGAGCGCCGGGCTTTGTGCTGCGGGACCCGCCGCCGGCTGAGCCTCCCGTGACACTTCCACGAGAAAGAGGAGGAGGAGAAGGTGGAGGTGAAGGAGACAAGCCGGGGGTGTGGAGCCGGGGGGGGAGTCGCAGAAACAAAAGGAACCCGGCTGCAGAACTTCCTGAAGGCGGAGAAGGGGGAGCGGGCAGCTGCCTGCGGCGCTGGGGAGGGGGCGGCAGCAGCCCCTCGGCCCTGGCCACCACCATGAGCAGCAGCGTGGTCCTCAGGAGGAACTCCAGCAAGCAGGGCCTGCAGAACCTCATCAGGTCAGGGAACATCCCCGGCCCCCGGGGTGGGGGCACGCTTGGGTGGGTGCTGCCCGCGGCGGGGGAGCCGGTTCCCGGCTGGATGCCGCCCACGATGGGCGAGACCCGGTCCCGGGTGGGCACTCGGTGTTCCGGCCGGGTGCTGCCCACCGGCTGGACCCAGCTCCCAGATGGGTGCTGTCCCCGGAGCGGGGACCCATCTCCCAGATGGGTGCTGCCCGCGACAGGGGGAAGGGACCCGGCTCGGTGCTGTCCCCGGGTGTGGGGGCTCGGCTCTAGGCTGGATGCTGTCCACAACGCGGGGAGGAGGGACACCCTATTGCCGCTGCCCGTGGGGTAGACCCAGCTTCCAAACGGGTGCTGTTCCCGGAGGGGGGCCCGGCTCCAGGCAGAGCGCTGCCCGCTCTGGGGTGACCTGGGTGGGTGCTGTCTCCGGGGAGAGGACCCTGCTCCCGGCTGGCTGCTGGGAGCGGCGATCCGGAGGGGTCTCCAGGCTGAGTGCTGCTCGCATTGGGGGGGGGAAGGTGGGGGAGAGCCCCCGGTTGGGTGCTGCCCGGCTGCGTGCCGGAGGGACCGGAGGTGCGGCAAGGCGCCGTGGTGCGGCTCGACCCTCCCCGTGTCCCTTTAAACAGGCTGAATTGCTTTCCAGCCCCGGCTCTCCAGCAGGCGCGCTGCGTTGGGAAGAAGGGAAATAGATACCACCACCATCACCCCTCCCTTCTCCTCCTCCTCCTCCTCCCCCCCCTCCCCGAAAAGCCACTATGAGAAAAGCAGACTTGAACTTACTGATGGCTTTTCCAGGAGCACCCAGCTGATAGAGCTGAGCACGACCGTGCTGTGACATGCACCTGGGCTGCCTGACTCCCCCTCAGCCCCATCTGCAAGGGAGAGCTATCTCAGTGTTGTGTCTTTTTGTGTCCCTGAGCGCTGAAGGCTCCTGCCTGGCCAAAGGATCCTTTTCCTGGTGGGAGACACACGTCGGGCAGCCTGGGATGTGCACTCCCACCCCCAGAGCTCTCTAACGGGCCAGCTCCTCCCAGGATGCTGGGAGCTGGCATCGTGGTTCGGATTGAGAGCTGAACCTCTGAACCTTTCCCTTGGAGTGTGATTGCCAGGGCAGGTTCCAGTGGGCTGATCCCTGCTTCTCAGCCGGGGAGCAGGGCTGCACTCTTTGCTGGCACTGGGGTTCCCTTCCATGTGCTCACTCTGCCCTTCACAGGAGGCTGGAAAGCCTTGAATCACAGAATGGTTTGGGTTGGAAGGGATCACCTGGTTCCAACCCGCTGCCATAGGCAGGGGCACTTCCCTCTAGATCAGGGTGCTCAAAGCCTCATCCAGCCTGGTCTCAAACACTTCCAGGGATTCAATGTGGCTCTCCAGGGTCTTCCTCTGGCTGAAGGTTTTGTGCCGTGCTGCTGGCTCTGACTGGGATGCAGAGAGGCACTCCTCACCTCTGTGTGTTTGACTGGGGAGCTGGATGGGGGAGAGGTGGAACTAGGGGCACTGGACTGTACCCTGTGTCCTGGGCACCCCTTGGCTCCCTTGTGCTCTCTTCACTCGTGCCTGCTGGTCTGCAGCTGGGGGGTGGAAGATGTCAGGCTGGGGATATTTGGATAGGTGTTTTCCAGTTAATTTGGGGTTTCCCTGGCGATGCAGCCTCTAAAGTTCACCTCTCAAGGGAATTTTTTACCGTGGAAGAGAAACTGACTCCCCCAGCCAGCCAGCCAGCCCCTCCTGCCTGCTCCCCTGGCCCCATCCTGGACCTGCTGGAGCCAACAGAAAGGCTCCCACCGGTTGCATGGGTGCCTGGGGTGGAGAGTGTGCAGGGGGAGCTGCCTTCCCTCTCCACCTCCTGTTTGCCCCCTTGCACTCCTTCCCTGGAGTCAGCAGACTGGGATCTGGGTTACACCTCCCTGTTGGAGAGCAGGGCCTCGGGCAGGGGCTGATGTGGGGTGGAAACCTCTATGTAGCTGTGCATGAGGCTTGGATCTGGGGCCAGCTGGTGCTGAGGAGGGCCAGGCAAAAGAACTGGGGTGGAAACCACCTGCTTGTAGCTGGCTGGCAAGATGTGAGGGCAGAGGGGAAGCACATGTGGCTCATGCACAGAAAAGGGGAGTCCAAAGAGCTGCTCTCCACGCAGCCCCAGCCAGGGGTGTTTTCCTGTCGTTAATGGTGCCTCCAAGTCCCTCCTGCCGTGGAAAAGGGATTCTTTTGGTGCCTCAGCAGCCTCACAGGGACTTTTGCCAGAGGAGCCCTGGGATGACATTTGTCCTGAGTGGGGCTGTGACTCTTCATCTGGCTGAGGTTGGCCTTTGTGGCTGTGCTTCCCAGTCCTGCTTGCAGGCGAGGAGGGAGGTGGGGGCCTGAAGACGTGTGAGGGATTTGCTCCAGGATTTACACCCAAATAACCCCACTGACACTCACAGGCATTGACAGGAGGATAGGCAGGACCTGCTCTAAACACAGCACAGCCTGGTTGGCAGTTGTGTTTTCTCCCAGAGCAGTTTCCCTCCTCTGCAAGCCCTGCCACCTCGTGTGCAGACACCAGCTCCCTCAGTCAATTAATGTCTTGAGGCTTCTGACTGGGAGATTTATTGCTGTCAGGGTTGCTGTGCTCTGCTTTTGTCTGTCCCAAGGTGACTGCAGGCAGAGCAGTGGCACTCTGCAGGTCCTAGGCTCTTCAGGTGCATCGGTGACCTGGAGCACAGAGGGAAAACATCTGCTCAGAGCCACATTCCTGAGCACCAGGGATTTCAGTGTGATGCCCAGATTCACCTGGCTGGGAATAAGCAGGATTCCCATAAGCAGGGAATCATCTTCTTCAGGGAGCTGCTTGGCCAGGCTGTCCAACAGCTGGGTTAAGGGAAGCCTGAGCTGAAATCAGTGTGAAAGCCTGGTTGGATTTGGGGTTGAAGAGCCAAGCCCCAAATACTTAAGCATCCAGCTTTATGCTTGAGACAAACCCTCAGCTGCCACAGAACCAGAGCCTTGCTTCAGCTGGAAGAGGCCTCTGAGATCATCGAGTCCAAACATCAACCTAAGACCACCATGGCCATGAAACCCTGTCCTGAAGTGCCACATCCACACATCTCTGGAATAGAGAGGATGGAATAGGATGGAATAGAGAGAGAGAGGAATAGAATGGAATAGAGAGAGAGAGAGGAATAGAATGGAATAGAGAGAGAGAGGAATAGAATGGAATAGAGAGAGAGGAATAGAATGGAATAGAGAGAGAGGAATAGAATGGAATAGAGAGATAGAATAGGATAGAGATAGAGATGGGATGGGATAGAATAGAATGGAATGGAATGGAATGGAATGGAATGGAATGGAATGGAAGAATGGAATAGAATGAACCAGGTTGGAAGAGACCTTTGAGGTCATCCAGTCCAACCCATCACCCAACACCATCTGTGAAGGCCTGTGCCTGTGTGGAGAAGGAGTGCCTGGCTGCCATCACCTCTGAGCATCCCCCCCAGGAGCCAGGCTTGCATGCAAGGGCTTTTCCACCCACCCTGCTGACAGGTTTAGTGCACAGGGAGCTCGGGGTGTGTGTGTGTGTGTGTGTTGATGTGCTGGAGAGCAGTGGGCCACGTCAGAGGCACTGCAGGCTGAAAGCGCTGAGTCAGCACTCTGGGGAACATCCTTCACCTCTTCTCAGCCTGCAGCTGGGCTGGGGGGAAAGAAACCCAAAGAGACAAATCAGGCTTCCTTCTTCCTCAGCGGCTTTGCAGAAGCTGCAGGTGGGAATGAGCCCGGGGTTTACGCCTCGGGACTGCAGAGGGGGTGAGCAACCAGCGGGGAGAGGCAGGGGGAAGAGTGGGAACGGCAGGGTTATCTACCTCCCTGCCTTTGCCCCACACTGCCTGTGTGCTCCCCTCCTGGGGCAGAGCCTCAGGATATCCCTAGGGAGAGATTGATCCCTTTGTGATGCCCTCCCACACCCACCAGACTTTGTGTGCTCCGAAGCCCTCTCCAAACATGAGCTGCTTTATCTCGTGGCCTCTCTCTCTGCTTGTCCTTACCCTCCTAATGAATTCCCATAAGCAAGATAGGGATCCAGCGCCTGTCACGTCCATTCTTTCAGTCCCTTATCTGCTCCTGCTGGAATTTGACTCTCCCTCTGCTTCTTGAGTGCCTGGCAAGAGAAGATGGCTGTTAACGACCCTTCCAATCAGCCCCGCTGGGAAGCAGCTCAGCCGCGCTCCAAGCTGCACTCCCGGCACCCACGGTCGGTGCAGGCAGCCACAGGAGCGCTCCTGGGACGTGCTCTGGTGGCTTGTGCCTGCCACAACCCCACACCTGGGTAGGCAGGGCCTGGGGGGGTCCGCAGCCATGGGGGGAATGGCTGGATGCAGGAGTGTGGCAAGCTGTAGAGCACCTTGCAAGTCTTCAAGCTTCATGTCTGCCTCTTTCCTATCTCACTCTCCTGTGTTGGGTGAAAAGAAATGGGGGAGCTCTCAGGCCCCCTGGCACAGCTGCAGCCTGCTCCTCCACAGATCCCAGCGTGCTGAGGCTTGGAAGGGACCTCTGGAGGTCATCCAGCCCAACCCCACTGCTAAAGCAGGGCCCCCACAGCACCTTGCCCGGGAGCACAGTGCTCAGCGGGGTTTGGAGCCTCCAGAGAAGGAGACTGCCCAAGCTCTCTGGGCAGCCTGCTCCAGCTGGGCTCCAGCACCCTCACACCAAAGGTGGCTTTCCTTCTGTTCAGATGGAAGCTCCTGGCTTCCAGTTGTGCCCACTCAGTAGGCACCACGAGCCTGGCCCCATCCTCTTGCCCCCCACCCTTTAGCTGTTGCTGGGCATTGATCAGATCCAGCAGAGGGCTGGAGCTGCTCTGCTGTGAGGACAGACTGAGGGAGTTGGGGCTGTTCAGTCTGGAGAAGAGAAGGCTCTGAGGAGACCTCCCTGTGGCCTTCCAGGTTCTGCAGGGGGCTCCAAGAAAGCTGGGGAGGGACTTTTGAGGGTGTCAGGGAGTGATGGGAATGTGGGGGGGATGGAGCAAAGCTAGAAATGGGGAGATTGAGATTGGCTGTGAGGAAGAAGTTGTTCCCCAGGAGGGTGGTGAGAGCCTGGCACAGGCTGCCCAGGGAGGTGGTGGCAGCCTCCTGCCTGGAGGTGTTTGCAGCCAGGCTGGAGGTGGCTGTGAGCAGCCTGCTGTGGTGTGAGGTGTCCCTGCCCATGGCAGGGGGGTTGGGGCTGGCTGAGCCTCCAGGTCCCTTCCAACTCTAACAATTCTCTGGTTCTATGAATGGCACTGATGAAGGCCCTGTGGTCCCTGCTGGCCCTGTGTCTCCCCTTCATTCCCCACGTTCATTTTCCCTGCCCCTTCCTCACGGCAAGCTCTCCTCTCTCCCAGGCCCATGCACAGCCCAGCAAGGAGGGGTGAAGAGGTGCTGCAACAGCTCCTGCAGGCAGTAGCTCCCTCCCAGGCAGCAAACCATGGCCAGACCACGTCCTGGCATCCACCACACCCTCCCGGGGAGCACAGAATCATTTTGGTTAGAAGAGACCTCTAAGGTGATCAAGTCCAACCTTTACCCCAGTACTTCTAGCTCCCCCTTCAAAGCACCCTCCAGCCTTCCCAAAGCTCTTCAAGCTCCTTGTTCCCAGCTCAGCACTCAGGAGGTCAAGAGAGGAATACTGGAGTAGACTCTTCCCTGCTGAGCCACATCCTGGTGAGCTCCAGGAGGCAGTGTGGAAAGAACAGCAGCCCGCAGAGGTGGGCAAAGCCTCCCCCTCCCATCAGACCCCATCCCACACTCATGCCACGCTCCACAGTTCAAGGGGCTTGGGCAATTGTCAAGCTACCCCTAGTTTAGAGAATTTCCAAGCTACCCCTTCGCTGGGCTGTGTCCAGAAAAGCCAAGAAGCTGGCCAGGGCTCTGCAGAACAGGGCTGGTGAGGAGCAGCTGAGGGACCTGGGGGTGTTTAGTCTGGGGAAAAGGAGGCTGAGAGGAGACCTCCTCACTCCCCACAGCTCCCTGAAAGGAGGTTGGGAGTGGGGCTCAGTCTCTTTTCCCTAGTATCAGGTGATAGAAAGAGAGGAAATGGCCTGAAATTGTGCCAGAGAGCCCTTTGGGCCAGACTGATCTCCTGGTGGGACATGCCTGGGGGCTTCTGCATCCCAGCACAGCTTGCATGGGGCCAGCTGCTTGCAGAGTGATGTCAGCAGGGTGTGAAGGCCAGGACACAGCTGGCAAGGGGGCAGGGGTAGGGTAAGGGGCCAAGCCAGTCTGTGGCAGATGCCTCTTCCCGGGTGCCTAGTGAGATGCCCGCCCTCTGCTTTCACTCTGAGGAGGGCAACTCATCCTCCTCTCTTCAGTAGCTTCACCCAGCCCCCTCTGATCCCCCCGTGGATCCATTCCCAGATCTGCCCAGCTCTGGGGCTTGTTTCTTCAGCAGCATTCCAGCCAGCATTGGCTTTTCCCAGGAGCCAGCTGATGGCTTTTTGGTGGTGTTTTCCGACCTGCTGGTCTCAGACTTCTACCTGCTGGATATTTAGGGCCTGAACTTGAGCCCACAGAAACTTTTGGGTAACTCTAGTGAGACTTTGGGTCCCTTGAGGCTATTCACATCTTCTGGTGGGGTGGAGCAGGAGCACCACGTGTAGCTGAGCGTGGTTCAGTTGGAAAGGGTCCTGGGTGGGGATGCTGAGGTCTGCAGCTGGGAGGGTAAGAATGAATGTTCAGCTTTCCAGCCTCTCTTTGTTCTTCTCCCACCATCTGTGTGCCTTAACTCCACTGATGAAGGACACTCAAGGGGCAGCCAGCATCAGCAGCACCAGCCCCCAGCCGTACGGCGGGCCGAGGGCAACTGGGGCTGCCAGCTGTCTCTGTCCCATGGCCAGAGGCTGTGGTGGCCATGCCCGGGAGCTGCAATCAGTATCCTGGGGCTAGCCCTGGCCTTTCTCACGAGGAGATGTTGCCTCAGCTCAGCAGGGGCCGAGGGCTTGCTGCTGAGCCTGGTTCCTGCTGCAGCACAGCATCTCAGTGACGTCCGTGGGTGAGGAGCCTGGGAGCAGAGCAGCACGTTCCCACGGCTTCCCCACCGCCTCCTGCCAGCTCCTGGGTACCAAAGTCCCTCCTGCTGCTGGGACTGGGGGGGCCAGGTCACCCCAAGGGCTGCAACATGATGGACCCCAGGCCAAGGCAGCAGTGCTATAAAAAGCAGCACTTGGGGTCTGAATCACAGGAACATCAAAAGATTCGGCTTGGAAGGGCCCTTCAAAGGCCTTCTAGCCCAAACCCTCTGCAGTCAGCAGGGACAGCTGCAACTAGGGCAGGTTGTTAGAGCCCCAGACAACCTGGCCAGGAATGGTTCCAGGGATGGGGCATCTACCACCCCTCTGGGCAACCTGGGCCAGGCTCTCACCTCCCTCAGTGTCAAGCATTTCTTCCTTCTCTCCACTCTGAGTCTCACTCTCTTAGTGTAGACCACCACCCCTCGTCCTGTCACAGCAGGCTCTGCTCAAAAGTCTGTCCCCAGCTTTCTGACTGGCCCCTGGAACTCTTGAAAGGCCACCAGAAGGTCTCCCCTGGAGCCTTCTCTTCTCCAGGCTGAACAACCCCAACTCTCTCTTAGCCCCACTTTGAAGCAGGGGTAGGACTGCTGCTTGCCTCCCTTGGCTTGTCTTCCAGCATGGCTGAATCAGGCAGGCTGCTGGCTGAGGGCAGCCAGGGCAGGGAGGCTGTGGAGGCTTCATTCCCTCCGAGAGAAGGGGGGGGAAACAAGATCAGCAGCTGGGTAAGGCAGTCCCAACCCCTCTGACATGCCTGTTTTCTCCTCTGGCATGCTTCTGCCTTGCACAAACAGAGCCCAGACTTCCTGCCCCTAGAAACCCCTCTGATTGCTGGAGCCTTTAGGGCTGGGAGGGAGAGGCCGTGAGAAAGGGCCTTGGGTCGAGGTTGTACTCAGCACCCATTTCTCACACCTACTGAATACCAGGGCTCAAATCCAGCCCTTTCCTTCCCCCCCCCCCCCCCCCCGCCAAATTCCTGCCTGGTGATGTCCATGCATTACTGCACCAGCCTATCTGTGTGCTCAGCACCCACGGTCCTGGGGGCTGCAATCCATCACCTCGGCAGGGATGCGGTGGGGTTCTGCCTGCTGTGATCAGCACCAATGCCAGTTAAATGGAGCAGCCATTCCCATCAGCTGCCTCTGTGGGGTGGGGGCCAGCCTCTTCTCCCAGGCAATGAGTGCTAGAGCAAGGGGAAAAGGCCTCAAGTTGCAGCAGGGGAGGTTTGGGTTGGACGTTAGGAGAAGTCTCCTCGCTGGAAGGGTGGTTGGGCGCTGGCCCAGGCTGCCCAGGGGAGAGGTGGAGTCAGCGTCCCTGGAGGTGTTTAAAGGATGTTTAGATGAGGAGCTTGGGGACATGGACTGGCAGTTGTGAGGTGTTAGGGTATGGTTGGACTCGATGCCCTCAAGCTTTTGTTTCCCAGCCAGGTGATTCCACGATTCTGAGTGGGCTCTGCTCCACTCCTGACGCCTGGAAGTGTGGCTCACCCCTTGTGCCTTTCTGGATCCTCAGATCCACTCTGCACACATCTCTTCCCCTTTGTTCTGCTCTTTCGATTTTGATTCCTCCTTTGGCATTTCAGGCACCAGGGTGACCTTTCCAGCATTGCTCTTCTCTTGCACCTGCCTGGTGGCATCTGGCACCGGGTCACAGGACCACACCGAGTGTGTTCTGAGCTTGGGTTTCGCCTCAGTGCTAATCAGCTTGGCTACACCACCTCCAGCAAGCTCACATTCCTCTCCCATAGAGCCAAGGTGGTACTCACCTTGTGAGGTGAGAGGCAGGAGGAGACAGATGACAGAATTACCTGGTTGAAAAAGACCTTTAGATCATTGAGTCCAACCACAACCTAACCTCTCCCTGTCAGAGCAGTGTCCCTAGGGCTGATGATGAAGGACCAGCCCTGCCTGCATCCCCCTGCTGAGTTTTCCTCCTGCCATTCACCACCAGCTTACTCAAATGCCTCATGTTTTGCTTGGGGAAGCAGAAAAGGACCAGCCTGGGGCTTCCTCTGCCCATCACATGTCAGGGACAGGTTGGTCTTTGCAGGGAGTTTAATGTTTAGCCTGGAGGAGGCTCAGGGGAGATCTTACTGCTCTCTACAACTGCCTGAAGGGAGGTTGTAGCCAGGTGGGGGTTGGTCTCTTCTCCCAGGCAAGCAGCACCAGAACAAGAGGACACAATCTCAAGCTGTGCCAGGGAGGTTTAGGCTGGAGGTGAGGAGAAAGTTCTTCCCAGCAAGAGAGATTGGCCCTTGGGATGTGCTGCCCAGGGAGGTGGTGGAGTCACCATCCCTGGAGGCGTTCAGAAAGGCTTGGATGTGGCACTTGGAGCCAAGGTTTGTTTAGTCCTGAGGTGTTGGGTGCTTGGTTGGACTTGGTGAGCTCTGAGGGCTGTTCCACCTGCTTGATTCTGTGATTCTGTGAAGGCTGAACCAGGCAGCGCTGGATGGAGGGCTGCGCAGCCCCAGGCTTGGGGCAGAGCTGGGGTGTGCTTTAGAGGTGAGAAGCCAAGCTGCACTTAAGAAACCAAGAGGTGCTCTTCTTTCTCAGCAGGAGCTAGGCTTCTGCTGTGCATCCTGTGGCTTCCCCTCCGCTGCTGCTCGATGACAGGCTGGGCTCTGGCACGCTCAGCTCCGACGCCCTGGCCTGCGCTTATCTCCCCGGCCTGCGCTTATCACCCCACGTGCGCGGCCCTCCCCCTCCCCAGCTCCAGGGGCTCGCTGTGGGCAGGCTCCGGGTGGGAAGTGGCTCTGTCCTGCTGTCTGCATCTGGAAGGCTGGGCAATGATTTACAGGAGAAAAGAGGAGATATGGTTGAGGCTGCACAGCTATGGGTGGGGATGCTTGGTATGAGAAGAAGGCTGAGGGTGCAGCACGCAGAGGCATTTTGCCCCTTGCCTCCCCCTTCTCGTTCCAGCTCTGCAGGCTGGACTCTGAGCAGGGCAGTGCAGCTGAGGAATGACACGAATGTATGGGAGGGAGAGGCTCACACAGCATCTCTGGCTGCTTTTGGCTGCCAAGCTGGTCCTTCAGAGCTAGGACAACCATCTCAGCTGGGCCTGGGCTGAAATAAACCCCAGGCTGTGACAGCGGGGCTGGGGACGTGATCCTCCTCCTGTGTGCAGCACTGGGGAGGCCACACCTTGAGTGGTGGGTTCAGTTTTGTGGCCCTCACTCCAAGAAGGACCTTGAGGTGTTGGAGCAGGTCCAGAGAAGTGCAGCAAAGCTGGGGAAGGGTCTGGAGAACAGGGCTGGGGAGAAGTGGTTGTTTAGCCTGGAGAAAAGGAGGTCAAGGAGGAGACCTTCTGGCTCTCTACAACTCCCTGCAAGGAGGTTGGAGCTAGGGGAGGGTCAGACTCTCTTCAGTGCTGTCTAGAGGGGAGAGAGGAAGCTGGGAAGGGCAGAGAAGGACTCCACCACTGCTGCCTCTTCTCCTGGTCATGGAGGAGCAGATCAACTGCTGAAGAAGCTTCAGCTCCAGGGTGCAGATCTCTTCCTCCCTGGGTCAAAGCTGGAGAGGAGGCTGTGAGACTTCTTGCAGCGCTGCAAAGACCCTTTACAAACCCTTCCTGGGTTGCAGAGCTGCTTTGCAGGGAGTGGTGCTTCCCAGGGCAGTCCCAGCCTGCAGCAAGGTGGCTGGTCTGGGAGAAGGGGGATGTGCAGCACCTTGGCCCCAGAGCAGTGCAGCAAAGCTGGGGAAGGGTCTGGGGAAAGGTGTGGTGAGGAGTGATTCTTTACCCTGGAGAACAGGAGGCCAAGGGAAGACCTTCTGTCCCTCTACACTCCCTGCAAGGAGGTGGAGCTAGGGGAGGGTCAGCCTCTTTTCACTGCTCTCCTTGGATAGGGGAAAGGGCAATGGATACAAACTGGAACCCAGGAGGTTCCACCTTAGCATGAGGAAAAACCGGAGGCCTGCAGCAGGCTGCCCAGGGAGGTTGTGGAGTCTCCTTCCCTGGAGACTCTCAAGACTTGTCTGGATGTGCTGCTGCGTGGCCTGCCCTGGGTGACCCTGCTTTGGCAGGGGGTTGGACTCGGTGATCTTTCTTGTGTGATTCTGTGCTGGGCTTCTGGCGTCTCCCTTTCCCCCAGCCTCAGCAGAGACACCAACAGGATGGCTGCTGGGGGCTGCGGGACCACCCCTCCCCCTTCTTCTGCGGCTCATGCCCCCTACCCCTTGGCGACCATTGCGGCGGGGGTAGACACTTCTCCTTTTGGTGATGGGGCAAAATAGCCTCTGGGAAACAGCTCCCACCATGCCAGGGCTGGAAGATGGCTCCTCCTGCACCCAGCTCCCAAAGGCTCCTGTGCCCTGTCTCTGCGGGGCAGCTTCCCCGACAGCGGCAGCGACCGAAGTCAACGCCGCCCCGGCCAGAGCCCGGGAGGCAGGAATGTCCAGCCTGCTGCTCGGGGGCTCCTGGGCTTTTCTGGCACAGGTCTGCAAAGCCCAAAGGCCTCTGGGAGGTTTTTTTCATTTTCCTTGCTGGAATTAGCTTTAGTGCTGAAGGTTGGGCTGGGGCCAGCAAAGCTTCCTCTGAGCCGTCGGCCGTGCAAAAGGCTGCTCGAGCCCGCAGCCTTTCCCCTCGACACAGCTCCTCTGGTGCCAGAAACGGCCCTGCTGCCTCAAGATCATCAGCAGCCCCTCAAGCGCTGGGGAAGAACTGCCCAAGGGAAATGTGACCTTCGCTGCAGTGCTGCCTTGTCTGGAGCAGGCTGTCGTGGCCGTGGGGGCTGGAGCAGGGGTGCCTGCAGCCTTGTTCTGCAGGAGGAGGAGGAGGAGGAGTTCCACTGGGCAAATGGAAATCCTTGGCTGGGGGTCTGGAGGGAGGTGAAGCCAAGAGCTGGATCTAAAATGGGCAGCCAGCCCCAGTCAGAGCAGATGTCTGAGCATCCCAGCTGCTTGGCAAACTGTATCTGTGTGGCCAAAGCTGCTTCCAAGCAGTCCTTGGACCTGCAAGATCTCCTCACCTCAGGAACAGGCAAAACCCTTCCCACAAAGAGTGGTTTGCCCCAGCCCAGGGCCTCCAAAAGCTGTCTGCAGAGATGCAGGGATCCCATAAGAGGAATGACCTGGCCCTGTGACGAGGTCTTGCCAGAGCAAGCTTACCATAGCTCCTGGGACACTGAAGTGGTTTCTCTTTCCTCCCTCCTTCCCTTGCCCAGTGTCTGGGATGTTTGTGTGAGGGGGAGAATGTTCCTTCACCTCACAGGAGACTCTCTCTCCAGAGGCAGTGGCTGGATGCAGCAGTGTGGCAAGCTGTAGATCACCTTGCAAGTCTTCAAGCTTCATGTCTGCCTCTTTCCTATCTCACTCTCCTGTGTTGGGTGAAAAGAAATGGGGGAGCTCTCAGGCCCCCTGGCACAGCTGTAGCCTGCTCCTCCACAGATCCCAGCGTGCTGAGGCTTGGAAGGGACCTCTGGAGGTCATCCAGCCCAACCCCACTGCTAAAGCAGGGCCCCCACAGCACCTTGCCCGGGAGCACAGTGCTCAGCGGGGTTTGGAGCCTCCAGAGAAGGAGACTCCCCAAGCTCTCTGGGCAGCCTGCTCCAGCTGGGCTCCAGCACCCTCACACCAAAGGTGGCTTTCCTTCTGTTCAGATGGAAGCTCCTGGCTTCCAGCTTGTGCCCACTCAGTAGGCACCACGAGTCTGGCCCCAGCCTCTTGCCCCCCACCCTTTAGCTGTTGCTGGGCATTGCTCAGCTCCCCTCTGGGGCTGCTTTCTGCAGGCTCAACAGCCCCAGGGCTCTCAGCCTTTCCTCCTCACAGAGCTGCTCCAGGCCCCTCAGCATCTTTGTAGCCCCCACTGGACTCTCTCCAGTAATTCTGTCTCTCCTGAACTGGGGTCCCCAGAACTGGACCCAGTACTGCAGATCTGGCAGGAAAGGGCTGGCTGGAGGAGGAGGAGGCAGCAGACATAGCCATGGGTACCAGGCTGGGCCTGGGGAAGGCAGCAGACATAGCCACGGGTACCAGGCTGAGCCTGGGAAGGCAGCAGACATAGCCATGGGTACCAGGCTGAGCCTGGGGAAGGCAGCAGACATAGCCATGGGTACCAGGGCTGAGCCTGGGAAGGCAGCAGACATAGCCATGGGTAGCAGGCTGAGCCTGGAGGGGAAGGCAGCAGACATAGCCATGGGTAGCAGGCTGAGCCTGGAGGGGAAGGCAGCAGACATAGCCATGGGTAGCAGGCTGAGCCTGGAGGGGAAGGCAGCAGACATAGCCATGGGTAGCAGGCTGAGCCTGGAGGGGAAGGCAGCAGACATAGCCATGGGTAGCCCCCGCCTGCGGAGCCTGGAGGGGAAGGCAGCAGAACATAGCCATGGGTAGCAGGCTGAGCTGGAGGGGAAGGCAGCAGACATAGCCATGGGTAGCAGCTGACCTGAGGGGAAGGCAGCAGACATAGCCATGGGTAGCAGGCTGAGCCTGGAGGGGAAGGCAGCAGACATAGCCATGGGTACCAGGCTGAGCCTGGGGCAGGCAGCAGACATAGCCATGGGTACTAGGCTGAGCCTGGGGGGGAAGGCAGCAGACATAGCCATGGGTACCAGGCTGAGCCTGGGGCAGGCAGCAGACATAGCCACGGGCACCAGGCTGGGCCTGGAGTGTTGGGCAGTGGCTCCTACAGAGGGGAAGGCGGTTGTGCAGTGCCACCCTGGGCTGAGCAGAGCGAGCTCCCCGACGTGCTCGGGAGCAATCG
Organism: Colaptes auratus; assembly: GCA_015227895.2. Taxonomy (NCBI): domain Eukaryota; kingdom Metazoa; phylum Chordata; class Aves; order Piciformes; family Picidae; genus Colaptes; species Colaptes auratus. The sequence continues at coordinate 17,004,276 of CM037647.1, read as the reverse complement.
GAGCGCAGGGGCAGGCCCACCCCGGCCTCGGGAACGGGACCAGCTGGAAATTAAATCTTTCCACCTCTTTGCTTTGAAAGGCAATTTAACAGCTGACCCCCTCCTCACACCCAGGCTCATCCAAACCGAACTGGCATCGTTCCCTCTCTGCTCCAGCAAACCCTTCGGGGCTGCCCCAGAGCGCGAGGGCCTCGGCGAGGCTTAGCCTCTCCTTTGTTTCAGGGCTGTGGCTTTTGTTTTGCTGTTGCTCTGCTTTTCACTGAAGGCAAATATTTGTGCTGCTCCACCAGGCAAAGAGGAATCCTCCTTTCCCCCTCTGCTTCTCGGTGTGACTGCCCCAGAGCATCTCTTATTCAACCTCGCCCCCCTGCCAGCTGGTTTGAGCAGGAGAGTGAGGTCCAAGTCCAGTAGCAAACTGGCTCCAGGTGTGCAGGGTGCTGATATTTCTGAGCCCAGGGTGAGAGGAGGCTTTACAGAGCCATAGCATTGTTTTGGCTGGAAAAGACCTCTAAGATCACAGAGTTCAGCCATTGACCCAACACCACCATGGCCATTAAACCATGTCCCACAGTGCCATGCCCACAGGTTTCATGAACACCTCCAGTCATGGGGACTCCACCACCTCCCTGGGCAGCCTCTTCCAATCCCTGGCCACTCCTGCAGTGAATATGTTTCTCCTCATCTCCAACCTAAACCTTCCCTGCCACAATTTCAGGCCATTTCCTCTCCTCCTATCACCTGATCCTAGAGAGAAGAGACCAACCCCCCACCTCACCCCAGCCTCCTGTCAGGGAGCTGTGGAGAGCAACAAAGTCTCCCCTCAGCCTCCTCCTCTCCAGCCTAAGCAACCCCAATTCCCTCAGTTGTTCCTTGTTCTCCAGACCCTTCACCAGCTTGGTTGCCCTTTACCCACAGCATTCATTGCTGTGAGGAGCAGGCATGGAACTTCCCCCTTTGCTGTGGTGAGACCACAGCTGGAGCCCTGTGTCCAGTTCTGGAGCCTCTATTACAGGAAGGCTCTGGAGGTGCTGGAAGGTGTCCAGAGAAGGGCCACGAGGAGGAGCAGAGGGCTGGAGCTGCTCTGCTGTGAGGACAGACTGAGGAGTTGGGGCTGTGCAGTCTGGAGAAGAGAAGGCTCTGAGGAGACCTCTTTGTGGCCTCCCAGGATCTGAAGGGGTCCAAGAAAGCTGGGGAGGGACTTTGAGGGTGTCAGGGAGGTGATAGGACTGGGGTGGATGGAGCAAAACTAGAAATGGGGAGATGAGATTGGATGTGAGGAAGAGTTGTTCCCCAGGAGGGTGGTGAGAGCCTGGCACAGGCTGCCCAGGGAGGTGGTGGCAGCCTCCTGCCTGGAGGTGTTTGCAGCCAGGCTGGATGTGGCTGTGAGCAGCCTGCTGCAGTGTGAGGTGTCCCTGCCCATGGCAGGGGTTGGAACTGGCTGCTCCTTGAGGTCCCTTCCAACCCTGACCATTCTGCAGCCCCTCCGTTGCAGCAGGCTGCAGCCTGCTGTGCTGGGAAAGCTATTTCCCTGCTTTTCCAGGAAAATGCCTTCTCCCCGCGAGAGTCGCCCCCGGCTCTGTCCTCAGGCTGCTGCAGGACGCAGGGACAGAATAGCGAGCCGGTGAGGTCATGGGGAGAGAGTTAGTCACATCCAAGCGAGAGGGCTGCCAGCCGGCGCTGCTCTCGCACCGCGCAGAGCTCGCCTGCTCCTGGAGAGGACCCCCCCCCAGCCCCCCATCTGGGCTCCCCTGGGCACCCCGGCCGAGCTGGGGGGGCTGGGGAGGGGGACGATGCTGGTGCAGCGCCGCTCCTGCAGCGCTATCCCAAGGCGCCGAGGAGAGATCGAAGGAATTCGATCCACATCGGATCTGTCCTGGCCCCTGCGTCCCCGCTCGCAACTGGGGGCGCTGCGGGCGGGAGGGGGTTAAGAGCCTGTCCCGCTCGGAGCCTATCTGGAGCTGTCACACGAGGGAAGGATATCGCAGAGTTTAATGAATGACTTCATTTATATATAAAAAAAGAGAGGGGGGGAAGAAGAAAAACACAATCACCACAACAGCACGGTGGCTTCCTGCCAGCCCTCAGACAAGGGTTTCTATGGGAACCCGGGAGAAAACAATAAATAGGAGTGTGGGATGAGTAGGGAAAGGGGGAGGGGAGCCTGGGCTCTGCTCCGGGTCTGCTTTGTTACCCGTGGAGAGCAAGGTGGGAAGGGGTAGGCAGGAGGGAGCAGGGGAAAGGGCATCTGGATTTACAACCCCAGCCCAAAGGGGACAGGCAGGAACCACAGTGGGTTGGAGCCCAGTCCTGGGGTCTGCT